>JAYEVE010000660.1:0-93561 GCA_036346375.1 Guadua angustifolia | reverse complement strand
AAGGGTTGTCCAAACTATGTGGCCAAGGGCTCGGTGAACCTAGAAAACCCTAATCCTGACTTAACACTATGATAAGACAAAGCTCATACGCACGTTGAAGTTGAAGATGAAGACACTGACAACAGAGGACAAACAAATTGATCAAGAACCTGTAAATTCAAGTGAAGTCCATGGAGAAGTTAGTTTATTATTATAAAAACCAATGGGTTTTTGTGGTGAAGTTTTTTTTTTGTCACAAAAAGCTAATTTTTCGTCACAAATTAGTACTTGCGGCGATATTTTCATTCGTCACTGGTTGCCACAGATAATCATGTCACAAACAACATGGTGATGCATGAATTTTGTTTCTCCACAAATAACCATGTTCTTAATTTAGTGACAAAAAATAGTATCACTAATAATATATAAGTGCATTTAAGACGATATACATGGTCACAAATAAGTTTAAATTAGTGATGACAATTTCTATACTGGTGACGCTTGCGGTGTCGACAACCTTTCCACTATTCCGTATACATTTGTGACCATTGCATAGTCACGATTGTAATTTGTATAAGTGTTAACTTATGTTGCCACAACAGGTTTATATATGTTAGTGACAATAGTTTCATCGTTGGCAATGCTTCTAATGACCAATGTTCTTTCCCACAGATATCTGCCACACAGGAAATACAAAAATGCGAAAAATAAAAGAAAGACAAATAGATTGATTCCAATCTGTGAAGAATACAACTCAAAATTATCATTAATATGAATTATTCAATGCCCGTCTCCCAACTAATTTGTTGCATACATCAAGTGCAATCAGAAGAATCGTACAATGTACAAATATAGTATCAAAAATATAACACTGTAGCTACTTCTATCTATTTTGCCTTCTATGGTCTAAAAAGAAAGAGACACCATCTCCAATTATTGTCCTTTACTGCTTTTCTACAATAGTATAGCTCTCATGTTGAGATGTATGCCTGGAATCTGGGTCGTCTCCCATCCTTTGAAAATAATAAAACCTTTGACCTTCTCTTATGCGCCTTCATCAAATTTGGATATACACCATTAGGATGAATTAGCTAATGCCCAGAATGTTCTTTAGGTCTCAAATAAGTACAGTGTGTTACCATACAATGTAATAGAATATATGAACATAGCATTTGGAAAAGTATAAAACAATTTTGCAGAAGATATATATGCAAACCGAATATGATAAGCTAGCCGCCGCCACACCTCCTCCCCACCCTTTCACTGCCACGCCGCTGCCGGAGCGAGCTCGCGGAAGGCCCGTGCAGCTTCCGAGGAACACTATACCACAGCACACTATTAGCGTCGGACGTCCGACGGCAATAGTGGGTAAATGCCAACGGAAAAGAAGTCGGCAAAAGTTTGCGATCGATGACGATCGAATTATCTCTCATGTCGGTTGGTCAGTCGGTAATAATACTTATTATTAGCGACGGACCGTCCGTTGTAAAACTCAATTTTTCCTGTCTTACGATATCGGCAAAATGTACGAAATTTTCCGTCCTAAGGTTAGTCGGTAATTCTTTATGAAGCTGGCGGCAGTGAAAAAATTAGCGCCAAACCCTAAATCTCCCTCCGCGGCTCAGACACTTCTTCTCCAGACGCTAAATCGATCGGCCACGCCTCCTCCTCCTCCCGCCAAAACCCTAATCCTCTCCGCCTCCTCCCCCTCTCCGCCGCCTCCTCCGCCCTCCGCCTCCTCCTCCCCTTGCCGTCCTCTCCGCCTCCTCCTCCCCTTGCCTGTCCTCTCCGCCTCCCGTGCTCCTGCCTCCTGCCTCCGCCTCCTCCTCCCATCCTCTCCGCCGCCTCCTCCTGGCCTCTCCGCCGCCGATCCACCTCCCCATCCTCTCCACCGCCGCCTCCTCCTCCTCGCTCGCCTTGCACTGGGCGCCACCTCCACGCCGAGGAGATCACGGAGCGACGGCGGCGACGAGATCCCAGCGACGACTTCACCAGCAGCAGCAGCGGCGAGGACTCCCTCCCCGCTCCGATCTGGAGCCGATTTGAACTTCTACCGGCGAGAGGAGTCGACAACATCCACGACCCTCATCGGCGAGTGCGATCCTCAACGCCATCGGTGATCCACGACTCTCAACGGCAATCAAGACCGCATCGGTGAACATTTTTAGCTTCTGTAAATAGATATCCCTTCTTTTCTTTCTTTCTTTCAGTTCAAACTAAATTCTGTTGATTTGATTAGAAATTGTTTTACTAAATTGGAAATCGCAATGCAAAAATTGTATTCGTATTGAATGCTCTGAACAGCTGCGCTCCTACTGGATGGTTCTTTAGGAGGGCCATGGAATTACACCAATGCAAATCATCGATTCGTTATAATCCAAACAATGGATATAGAATTCATTGATGGGAGATTGGTATTTTCTAATGTTGTAATGTTCCCTTCGGTGTTTCAAAATGCTTTCTTATACTATCCGGTCGAAAGATAGAAATTTTGATTTACATTGTCCACATCACTTTAGTTAGTGTTGAGAAATCATTAGTAAAACAAGGGACACAATATCCGGTGCAAACTGTAATTTCCTCCAAATGCTTCCTTATACTATTTGGTCATAAAGATTGAAATGTTGATTTATATTGACCACAATGCTTTAGTTAGTGTTGAGAAATCATTAGTTAAACAAGGGGACAATACCGGTGCAAACGCAATTTACTCTTTAAGATAATTATAAACCATTGATATGTAGTTCTATTCAATGCGAAGCGCCTCCTTGTTTTATTAATGCCCCTTGACTATTCTGCAGAAACCATTGACATGGTTATCTCATGCGTCATAATGGCTCAAATATCCCTAAAGGTTTCATTGATAAAGCTCGCTAAGAAAAACACCTTATAAGTTTTGCTTAGAACTACATACGGGACTAGATTTCCATTTAATGTTCTATGCTTGAATCTTCTTTTTATTTATCGGAAAAACTATACATGTTTCTCGTATACATTAAAGCAGCACATTTCCACTATTTTCACTTTTTGCCTTTTGCATAAGATTACTTGCAGCTTTGGTTCTTACCTTATTTTTCATGCAAAGGAATAGAATTTTCTTTAAAATTTTAAACTAGTAATATAACATGGGTTGCTTGTTCCTACATTGATGAGGTTTCTCCTTTGTGAGAGGACTATATCCAAGTTTTGCTTAGACATAGCTGCTTTTTTTGGGCATGAATCGGGTCAAGCAAAACACCCAATAAATCTAATCAATGCAATCAAAAACTTGTTGGGCAAAGAAAAAGAGTTGTCCAACGCATGCCTAATGCGAGCTCTTCTAACATGCTTTCGAAATCCCATACTTATGAATGCTATCTATTCATATTTGTCTGCACGCAACATTTATCAATTATCATGCAGGTTGGGTTAATTGCAACACCAGATGCCCACTCTTTTGAACTTACAAAGAAAGATCATTTCATCGTTATTGGATGCGAAGGCTTATGGGGAGTATGTCCATTGTCCCTTTCTTTTGCATATCGCTTTTTGCCTCATTGGGTTCGATGTGATAACCCGGGGTTATCAGACTAAAGAGGAATCGTGAATGCTGACATTGTGAGGTTAGGAGGTGACCACTAATCTATTAACTAGTCATGAAATTCTTATTTTCCTCTTGGTTGTCATGCTCAATAAGTTAAAGCCTCATTTTCCATTTCTCTATGCTTGCAGATCCGGAGAGCCCGTAAGAGATACAAGGGCGCTTTTGCCTCTATTTTTAGGCCATTAGTACTTCTTCTTTTGTTGTACTCTAATATGTGTATTTCACTTGTGATAGATGTCAAGTAATGGAGTTGTGGAAGAAACTAGATGAGAAAGAGGCATCACGAGTTCAATCAACTCAAGATCCCGAGAAAGTTACAGAATAGCTATTGCTACGATCGTTGAGATGCTCCTCTGTCAAATATATTATAATTACGTAATTACGAGTTCATCTTAAGAAGGTTGAGAGATTAGGTCTTCACTAAATTTCTACAAATTTCGGTATGTTGCTCGAATTTGCTCGCCGATATATTCTCATATTACCTTATACATGTCATGCTATTTGCTATTCTCAACTTGTATTGATAGCTTGGGTAATTTGTATGTGGATTGAGCAGAACATAATTTTGGAGGTGCGAAAAGAAATTTATAATTCTCATTGCTCACTACATAACGATCTTCCTTTTGTTTATCTTTGATAGCCCACAATTTGAATTGAAGAGATTGCTCGCCGTGCTACAATTCCATACTCAAGAATTCTCGAGTTGTGAGTGCCTTCCGGTTCCACCATTAGTAGTCGATTGAATTTCTATGGGGTATAGGTACCATTGTTACTAGTAGTCAATTGAATTTCCATGGGGTATATAGATTATTATGTGTCAAAGGCTGCAGGTAACTAAATTTTGGCATGCTTGTCACCTGTTAGTAATGTCAACAAAGTGTCCTATTAATCATATTTCGTATGAATTAATATATTCATGATGAATCAAGTATGCTATGAGCTCAAATTTCTTTTTGCTAGTGGAATACATTGCAAATGCATCATGTCAATCCACTTGGATGCTTAAAAAGCCTAAATACATAAGGCAAAACTTACCATAAATTGCTATTACTCTATGCATACATTCCTTAGAAGTTTATGTGATTGGCATCTCTTTAAAATGGCTGAATTTTCATATGTTACCTTCGATGAATTTCAGCACAAATAAGCTTGGTTTCACTCTGAATTTCTAGGCGTGTCAAGCTTGTTACATCTATTGCATCCTTACTGGGTATCGGAGTATATAATTCATTTTTGAAGGAAGTTTCACCGAGAAGAATATTTCTTGTGACAACAAGTTTAGGTTCTCGCCCTTAGAATGACACAGTCCTCTTCAGGCTTACTTGTTCTAGTGGTGCTGCTATAATCTTTGTTGGCAATGGCAAATCAAACTTAGTTGTGTATTTCCGTGTTCTTCTTGTCACCAAAGACGACTTTGGAAATCTTGCCCTCATTGCTTTGTCGTGTGCAATCTCGGTTCCTCGCCGCCTCGCCTCTCTGGTCTCTTCCGCATTTAATCACCGATTCGGATATTGACTAACAAAGCCGATCGAGGTTCTCTCTCCATGCGTTGCTCTCAAATTGTAATGACTTGGGCAAGGTAATCGCCGAGTGTAAAGACTCCATACTTCTCTTTTGGTGTTATATATATGCTTGTACAAACTATTATCTTTTAGGATAAGCTATATTGGTGTTATTGTAATATAATTTTGGTGTATATGTAATTGTTATTGTCTCGGTTGGATGATATGCTATCTTTTGGACAAATTTGATTATTAGTAGAGTAAGTTGTTACTTTGAATGCTTGAATTATCCTATCATGTTTAATTGATGCTTGAATCATATCATGTTATGTCTCGCTTGGATGAAATTGTGCTATTTTTTGAAGCAACTGATTATACCAATGAACTGTGTGTCGGCAATATTAGACATTACCGACACATTGTAAGTCGGGAAACACAAGTCGCGGCAAAACTGAAATCGGACGGCAAAGCGAAGTTCGTCGGTAAAATTATATCGATCGGCAAAAATTCCTTATTGCCGGCATTAATCGTCTGGCTTCAGTAATAAATGATCCGTCGGTAAAGCTTTTTCCGACGGGACTTTAGCCGACACTCCTAATCCGTCGGTAATACTTTTTACCGACGGATTTGTCTGTCGCTATATGGGGTCTTTTCCGACGCACAGTTAGACGCGAATAATATGTCATGGTATAGTGGAAGGCGGCGGCAGGGCCAATCTCGCCCCATGGACTCGATTGCCCAGATCCACCAGATTCACCACTTCTCCCGACGGTGGTGGCCAGCACAGCCTAGGCGATTGGTGGAGGGGGCTCCCTTCCCCCACCCTCTCAGGTGGAACTCCGGTGACCTGGCGGCCGGATCTTTGGTGCCCCTCACCGGATCTATGCTTCCGGCCCCTGGATTTAGCTGTTCTTGGTGGAGCCTTGTCACGGATGACGATCGTTGCTTCAGTCGGCGCCCACCTATGCATCGGCTTGTGGGTCGGCGATCGTCCTTCTCAATGGCGGCAATTTGGGTGGCCTTGGCCAGCGATGGCAGATCTAGGTGACTACTCTTCGCCTGAGTCTTCATCTCTTACTAGTGTTGTTCATACATTTCTTTTGATCTATGTCATCTTAGCATCGATTCACGGATTCGCTTTCTTAGGCGACACAACTCATTTTTTAGATGCACTCTATGGACTTGATGATCGTGTGCCTATTGGCTAGCTCGCGAATCTGTCATCGTAGAGTCGAACATCTAAAAATTGTTTGTCTAGCCTTGAGAAGGTGGCCGTTGCTATTGGCTAAGATTAAGTGGTATGGCGGCACTAGGTCGGAATGAGGGTGGTTACAACATCGGATCTCCCAGATTGACTTCGTGGAGAAATCCTAGGTCTGACCTTAGTTGGTTGTGCCTGGCAATGGCCTTGTTGAAGGCATTATTTTGTAGTCTGAGGATTTACTCTCCGAAGTGAAAATCTTTGATCTGGCCTTCACTGGTTGGATCATGGCAATGGCGGTGCGTGTGCGTATCGAGTCCTTCTTGGAGGCGTTGTCATTGGAGAGCTTTTATCGTGGTCCAAGTGTTGCTATGACGGTGGATAGTCTTGAAGACAATATTGCGTGATGTAGTTTGCCGCGACGGTTCCTTTGCTTTTTCTTGTGTGTGTGTGTGTTTGGCTGTGTACACCCTAACTGTGTAGAGGCCGGGAGTCTTCTTAGTATAATTATATCAACTTGATGTAATTTACTAAGATTAATAAAAGCTTCCTTTATCGAAAAAAGGAGAAAGACAAGTACTTAATATGTTCTCAACTAGGCTACTGGAGCATTTCATCAAGCATGTGTTGGGCAACTAGGGCACATATTTCAGCCCCATAGGGCAACCGGCCTGCCACATCAACGGCACAACAAGTATCAATAGGCGAAGAACTCATGCATGACGGAGAGAAATTACAAGTTCACAAACTCGAAACTAAAACCAAGTCAGACAGGCATACAACATTGAAAACCTGAATGGGAAAAAAGGACATCAATCCATTAACCTTTGATCTCTATGGCAATCAATGCATGGCCAAGCATGGAAAAAATGATCAAATGGTTGTTGGCCTGTGGCTGCACACGTACTCGGACCGTCCGGGAAAGGCATAGAAACTGATGGCGAGCGAGCGGCGACGACCGATCACCGCTTCCAACCATAGCCCAGCTGCCAGTCGACCGCTGTCAACGGTAGCGAACTCGCCGCTGGACGGTCCTCCGAGAACTCGAGAGGACGAGCTTAATTATCTAGGAGTACCGCTGAAAAGAAGACGATCTTGGATGTCAACGGCGGCGGGCGGCCATTGAAGTTTGCCAGTCGTACAGAGAGAGTATGTGGGATGGGGAAGTGCAAATGGTGAACTGATCAGCTTTTATGGTTAACAGTGACAAATTAAGCTTTCATCACTGTGTTTAGTCACCAAAGCTATTTTAACCCTAATGGGAAAATAGTCCATTTGTGCGCACCTACAGGCTTATAGCTTAACTGAAACAAGTGGTGGAACATGTGCCAGGCTTACTTTTTGTAATTATATTTTGACAAAATTTATTTAAAAATAATGATATCTAAGTAATTTCAAGGATTCAAAAACTGAAAACGAAAATAATACAGGACTATTGATGACGAGTGTGCTAATATCATTTTCATGTTTCTCAAAAAACAAATCATTACCATGAGAGAAATCTAAGTACTTTGATGCCTATTAATGGCTAAAGTTTTGAAATGTTGATGGTGCACATTCTATTACAACAAGCACTCTCTCTGGTCATAAATACATTACTTTTCAAACATCATACGGACCTTAAAATGCAGCTTTGATAACCAGTTTATATTGTAATATATTCATAAAGCTCAATAAAATTTTAATATTATAAAAGTACTTTCGAGATAAATCTATACATATAATTTCTATGTATTCGATCTAAATATTTTAAAAAAATATCTATAGTTTAAGTTATTAAAAGTTTAACTGTACTATCCCCAAACATGGACTGAATAGAGTAAAAACGATTGGACCGAGTAACTGCGAACGACGATCGTCTGATCTTTGGGCCCCTGCATTGCAAATTTAATTGTTGGTGGGCCGTTTTACTTGCTGGCAGGTCCGTAGATCGGGATGCTGTTGACCAGGTAAGCTAGCTTGGGATTGGAGACAAGACATCGCTGCAGATCGGTCATCGGCTGGGCGTGGGGCGTACAATTGGCGTCGTCTTGCGATTGCAATCCGTACAGCAGTGGAGTATAACCTGCAAGAAGATCAGGCCAAATGTTTCGAGAAAGTTCGGGGCGATTACTAGCAATCAGCACGGTTTATTCCATGATATGTCTTTTGTAACATTTTTTTAACATGTGTAATATTTTTTTCTACATCTACAATATTTTTTTCAACGTGTGTAACATCTGTTTCGTGCTATATTTTTATTGTTGTTGAAGAAAAATATTGTACGATGTAGAAAAAAATGTTGCACAAGTAGAAAAAAATACTGCAACGTGTCTGAAAAATCAAATGTCCAAACACAAATCATTCTGTTCGAGTAATTAGCAGCAGTATTCATTGCTTTCTTATTTGTCATGTTGTCCTCGTTACGGCAGTACCTGTCCGGCGTTGTCATGCATGCATGTTGATCAGATCGTTTCTTCGTCCCTAAAATTTTGAGCTAGCTGCCAGACACACCAAGGACAATGAACCTGCGGTGAATTAGAATCCCCGTGTGTGACGGCATACAGGCTTAACCATTGAGCTACAACACAGACGCACAGTTCTTTGATAGTATAATGGTGTGCGTAATTTATGAGAAACATTGGGCATGTTTGGTTTACTAGGCATGGTAGCGTGCGATTGCACGCCGTGTTGTGTGGGCGTGGGGAAAAAAGTCGACGAAACGACGCAAGCGCGATTTTCAATATATTTTTCACACCGGAAAACAACAGAAACTGAGTTACGGGGAAAAAACAAAGAGTTAGAGTTGTAGAAATATCTCCTTCGACGAATTATTTGGGAAATATCGGAGACCGATGTGGAAAAACGAGGTGGGAAAACAATCTAGAGGGAAAAGGGCGAAAAATTATTAGTGACGACAATATTTTTTGAGTTGCACACATATCTCTGGTGACGAAAACATTTTTTCTAGGCAAAACGGAGAAAGGATCTAGACGTGATAACGACGAATTATTTGGGAAATATCGGAGACCGAGGTGGAAAAACGAGGTGGGAAAATAGTCTAGAGAGAAAAGGGCGAAAAATTATTAGTGACGACAATCTTTTTTGAGTTGTACATATATTTCTGATGACGAAAACATTTTTTTCGGGCAAAACGGAGAAAGGATCTAGACGTGATGACAACCTTCTTAGAGATGCACATATATTTCTGGTGACGAAAACATTTTTTCGTGAAAAACGGAGAAAAGGACCTAGACGTAAGGAGTGATGACCTATTTGTTACGTTTTTGACCTATCCGCTATCCTGAAAAATTAGAAAATGGCATGTCCGCGATTTGAATTTTACGGGGGCTTTTTCCGTAAAGTACCACGCGAGAGACCCGAACGCGAAAAAAAATAAAAATCTTCCCCTCACAAAAAATCGCGAAGGACCTATCCGTAATTTCGAGGGACCTACCCGTAATTTGAGGAAACGTAGGGGGCTTTTCGCAAAAAAACCAAGGGCGACGCGTGGACAACGTCTCCGATCGGCAATTCCAGGCGCCATATGATGGTTGATATATACTAAGCTTGCCATATTTTCTTACCAAACTCGATTTGATTAAGATTGAAGCCACACTTTGGTTATTAAAAAATTTTTGCCACACTTTTTTTGAGTTGCTGACGCATGGGACATGGATGGCAGGAAAAAAAATCTTACCACAAGTGTGACTATGAGCCAAACAGACACTTTACTCGATCAAAATTGCCTAACTCATATGTGACTAGATTTACCTATGAACCAAACAGGCTTGCAACCTTTTAACGGATTACTTTATGGTATATATATTATATGACAACAAATAATATCCTACCTTTATTATACCTGATAGACTTCCCGGGAGGAGAGCATCCCTATGTGTCCCCCTTAGCGATTTTGCGAAAACCCTCTGCGTTTCTTGAAATTACGGATAGATCCCTATAGATTACGAATAAGTCCTTCGTAATTTTTTGTGAGGGGAAGATGTTTTTTTTTCTAAATCGCATTTGGGTCCCTCATCTGTCGTTTTACGGAAAAAAACCTCCCATTAAATTCAAATCTCGAACAAGCCCTTTTCTATTTTTTCGGGATAGCGGACAGGTCCAAAAACGTAACAAACAGGTCCTTACTCCTTACGTCTAGGTCTTTTCTCCATTTTTCCCGGGAAAAATGTTTTCGTCAACAGAAATATGTGTGCAGACTTTTTTCCTATCTCGATTTTCCATCTCGATCTCTGATATTTTTTAAATCATGTGTTATTACTCGGTGAACACGTAGAGTGTTAGACTCGACGAAAGAATGTTGTCATCTCTAATAATTTTTCAACATTTTCCCTCTAGACTTTTTCCCACCGTGGTTTTCTACCTCGGTCTTCAATATTTTCCAAATAATTCGTCAAAAGAGATATTTCTACAACTCTATCTCTATTTTTCCCCCTGTTTCGCTCATTATTTCGACGATTTAAAAATAAACGCCGTTGGAAAAAAAAGTAATTTTTTCTACGAAAAAACGGCACACGTGGCGTGTTACGCCGCGAAAATTTTTGTGTCCTTTCAGCCGTTTCGCTCATTATTTCGACGATTTAAAAAATAAAACGCCATCGAGAAAAAAAGAAAATTTTTCTACGAAAAAACGACACGCGCATACGCCGCGAGTCTCTGATATTTTTTTTAAACATGTATTATTACTTGGTAAACGCGTAGAGTATTAGATTCGACAGTAGAATGTTGCCATCTCTAATAGTTTTTCACCCTTTTCCCTCTAGACTTTTTCCCCACCGCGGTTTTCCAGCTCGATCTCCAATATTTTCCAAATAATTCGTCGAAAGAAATATTTCTACAATTCTATCTCTCTATTTTTTTCTCCCGTTTCGCTCATTATTTCGACAATTTAAAAAATAAAACGCCGCCGAAAAAAAGAAATTTTTTCTAGAAAAAACAACACACACGGCGTGTTATGCCACGAAAAATTTTGTGTCCTTTCAGCCGTTTCGCTCATTATTTTGACGATTTAAAAAATAAAACGCCGTCGAAAAAAAAATTCTACGAAAAAACGGCACGAAAGAATGTTGTCATCTCTAATAATTTTTCACCCTTTTCCTCTAGACTTTTTCCAAGACCGCTGTTTTCCAAATTCGGTCCAATATTTCCCAAATAATTCGAATTAAAGAGATATTTCTACAACTCTATCCTCTATTTTTTCCCGTTTACGATTATTTCGACGATTTAAAAATAGATCACCGCTAAAAGAAAAGAAAATTTTCCTACTTAAAAACGACACGCATACGATTGTGTTACGCTACGAAAATTTTGTGTTCTTTCAAATTGTTTACTCATTATTTCGACGATTTAAAAAATAAAACGCCGTCGAAAAAAAAGAAATTTTTTCTATGAAAAAACAACACGTGCGGCGTGTTACGCCGCGAAAATTTTTCTAGTATATCTTATGCCTAGAAGATTTGGAGACTAACCAAGCCGCAAGGTACATTTTTTGCGAAAAAACCCTCAAGAAAATCCAAAATCGTGAATATGTCCTTCCACAGGTTATTTTGTAAAAAGAACCCCTAGTTCTGTAAATTCAACTCGGACGCCAGTTCTTTAAACTCGAAAGATTTAAAATTACGTTTAGGTCCGGTTATTTCTTTAGGCTCGAAATATTTCAAATTACATTTAGATCGTTCTGTTATTTTTGCAACAAAAAACTCTAAAGTGAGATTTGTGCGATACGACGTAACGCGCTATACTATCTGGTAATACTAAGTTTGAAAAGGGAAAAATGGTATCTTGGCCCAAATCAATGGTACACGTGTTTAATGCATGAAAAGAAATAAAGAAAAGTTGTTGTGCACTGTCACGCTAACGAGAAATTAAGGAGGGAGTAGACAAGAAGAAGATGGATCGAACCCTGCAGCTGCAGGTGTCGTTTTCAAGCGGCGGCAACGACAATCACGCTAATCAATAATTCATATATATTTAAGCGGTATGCTAGAGATTGGAGTATATACTCTAAAAGTATAGAACCATTTTATATATAACAAGCTAGGTGCTAGCATGGCATGGCTATGGCGATGGCTCCGTTAATTTACCAAACTAGTGTAACTAGCTAGTTTAAATTTATGTCCAAAAGACAATTAACTAAAACACATTTCAACTGCTAATTGAACAATGGCATCCATGCGCGGTAGATTTAACGGCGTGATATGTGCCATTACGTGTGTACGCAATGTATGACAAGAGCATCTAATTCGTGCGCAAAGCTAGATTTTTTTGCAGGGAGCTGAGAAAAGAGAGAGATCATATATCAGTTCTCCTTTTAAAAGACAGAGATAACTTTTTAGTCATGCCTACGAACAACGCCGTGTCAGATGCTCGTTGAGCAACGGCAAAGGGCAGCTCGGCTTACGCCACACTCTCTCTCTCTCTCTCTAGAGCTAGAGAGAGATAAGCAGGAAGTAGTAGACAGCTACTGCGTCTTTTTCTTCTACAGTACTACTACGCTTGCAAACAGCTGGTCTACCCACAGTGATATATAAAGATCACTTGCTGTGTGCTCCATCCATCAAATTTTATAGGACCTATTTTCTTTTAGCGTATGAAACAAAAGATTATTAAAATTTGACAATATTATCCTTAATTTTTATCTCTAACTACTATATTCAATACATGCATATAGAGTACGAAGTAAATCTATATATTTATTAGAGATACAAAAGTATATAACATCACACTAACTTGTATTAATTGAACCTAAAATATATTCTATATTTATAAATAATATTATTAAAAAAATACGTCCTATATAAAGTTAGACCGAGGGAGGATTCGCTGCTGCACTGCACCCTCTGTTCTTAAATGAATGCCAGCTTCTTTCACTTCTTCCCTGCACACACTCGCATCTCGCTCTCTCCCCTATGCTAGCCAAGGAGAGAGCTATCGTAGTGTACAGTGTGTAGTGTTGGGCGCCATGGCGAGCGCGAATTTCACGGAGGAGCCGGTCCTGTACGTGAAGGAGGGGAGCAAACTCTACTCCAAGATGCTCTCCAACGAGGCGGCCACCGCCCTCGCCGTGCCGTCCTTCCGGGTCTACTACGGCGTCGCCTCGGCCGGCTCCGTGCCCTTCCTGTGGGAGTCTCAGCCGGGCACGCCCAAAAACTCGCCCTCAGCGGCCGCGCTCCCGCCGCTCACCCCGCCGCCTTCCTACTACACCGCCGGCTGCAAGGGAGCAAGGAAAGCCACCTCTAGGAAGCGCTGGCCCGGCGCCGGCGCCATCCTCGCCAGGATCACCCTCCTCCGGAGGCCGTGGCGCCGGACGTCGCCGTGCTCCTCCTCCTGGTCGTATTCGTCAACGGCGTCGTCGATGTCACCGGTGTTCACCGTGCAGTCATCGCCCGCGGCGTGGGCATCTGGCGCCCACAGGCGAGCGTTCTCGGCCGGCGACGAGGAGGAGGCGGCGGCGAGGTGCTTCGGCATGGAGCGTGAGTGCGAGAGGGGGATGATAAAGGGCTGCGGCGTCGCGGTGGCCATCAGGAATGCGCTGGCGACGGTCGTCGGCCACAAACCCGGCCGCCGAGCCACCAGTGCGGCAGCATAGAGGATATTTGTATGTGGTGTTTAATTTGCTTAACACTCGGGGTGTGATTTGCATTTTTCCTAGTATATGTATATGTACTGATTACCTATGTGTCATGTCCAAGTCATGCATGATAATTAAGGAAGAGAAGTGTAAACATAACAGTTAATATTATTCGGTGTGTACTTATTTAAAAAATATTATGCGGTGTGTACGTACGTATGTCTGTACTACTGTAACCGTATATACGTACATATATACGGTCATGTGTTCGTCCTAGTCCAGTAGTCCTGTTCTGCAAGGTAGATTTAATGATCAACGGTACTTGGTGCTTTTACTCTTCCTTCACAACATGGAACTATGAAAGTGCTCTACTAATTTTCGTGATTAATTGTGTCTATCCTCTCCTTATATAGCACACATAAATCATCTTGAATTTCACAGCATGCATGCGTCCACGTTAGTAAATTTTCTATCTGTTCATGTCAGTAAACTTTTTTAATTAACTATACTCGCATAATTTACAGGACCCAATGAGGCCATTAATGAGCCTTAGGAGAAAATTAAGCACGAATCTAGGGGTTGATCGATCCCCTGTCTCGGGCTCATGGTTCATATCTCTGTCATAGTCTGACATAAACTTGTTTAATTGTTTTCTCGAACTTGCACATTGAAGAATGCAATATAGTAACATGGAGTTCTGAACTTGATTGGGATATTTAAAGGGAGGCACAAAACTAGTTTAAGATTCTTCAGAGACCATGGATTTCCTCCTTGGACATTGTTTCCTGGGCTCCCTTGATTATTAGTTAAGAGTCCCAAATTAATTCTGTCTAGTGCTCTCTGATGGTCATGAGAAAAGGAGGCTTGTTTACCCAGTCCAATGCTCCTGGATGGTGCTACCAAGAAGAGGACAGTAGTGGTTAAGCTGTGCTGATTCTTTTGTATTCTGAACTCTGAAAGTAGAAGACTGGCTCATATCTTGCGGTTGATGTGGACTAGAGATTTTAACACAAAGTCTTTACATGTATTATTCATGCATGACGGATGCTGCATCAAGTGTCTATCCAGACAGTCATGGTTGATTTTTTATGTTAGCTTATCTGTTTGACTTGCATTTTGTGTGAGTTTATCCATGCAGATAGTCAATTTCTCATGTCACAAACTTCATAATTTCTCGACCTTCATCCGGAGCATTGATTTCTGATCAAATGACTTAAATGCCCATACCGTTTGCCATTCGATTGAATAGAAGACAAGAAACGAGTTATAACATGTACTTTTTTCGCGGACAGTTATAACATGGACTGAAAATTACTGAGGCTATTCATAGTGCATTGTATCTTGTCATAATATCTAAAGTTGCTATGTCATATGATACTATAGAAGATACAACTATCCCAATGCATGGTATCATGAATTGTTTCTTAGTCCTCACAAGATAATTAAATGCTAGATGTGTATGAGAGTATGAATTGTGGGCCACTTAGATGATTCAAGTTTCAATGTCCATGATTTCGTATCCAAGTGGTATCTTCCTCAAGATACAGTTTTCTTCTCTCCCCTCTTAACTCTCTTGCCACATCATCAAAAATGCTTATGTGACATGCATTAAATAGGTATGTTAACATGCACTGGAAATAACCTGACATCTACACATGAATTCATTACCTTGCTCACTTCTTCGGAAGAAGTGAAATGGTGTATCAGTGTATGTGCCAAACCTTCTCCCTTGAAGGAACTAAATAATAGCATCAATTATCAAGGGCACTGGCTAGCTAGCTGTCCTGTGTGAGGGCTCCACGCCATGCATCGCTCATTGGCTTTGCTGCAGGTTGCTTTGCCCCATATGAGGGGCATGAAGGCATCAAGTAGTTGAAGAAACAGCAGGGAAGACACTGAAGTTAATGCTCTTGGAGGACCAGCTCATCATGTGATGAATAAACATTTGTATGGACCCATGTTTCAACTTTCACTCCATGTAGTAGTGACAAATTAGCTGGAAATTTTAACTAGTTGCCAAGGCAATCTTAGCTAGAAGATTAAAGTTTAAGTAGTTAAGAATGCACTTAATTTGCTGAAATACATAATACTTCGGGAAAATCACCTTAGTAACACTGCGTAGATGTGAAATTTGGGAAATAACAACAAATGTGAGGCCACTTGCCAGTAAGACACCGATATTATTTTCCAACTTGCAAACTCTATGCAGTGTTAGTAGTTTTGTATTGCAATACTCAATAATTTGACATATATTTAATCTGCAGCTTGAAATGCTTCTGTGCCTTTTTGTGTGAAAGTTACACAAATATTAAAGCATTAATTAAGAGTAGATGTTGTGCTCATCAAGTGTTTAAGACAGTTCAACACTTTCTTAAATGATAAGTTGTTCTTTCTAGGAACCTTTCAAATCATAAAATAATTAGGCTTGAGGTTTAGGGCATCCAAGGAAGTTATGGCAGTTAAGGTTAAAAATAGAACAATCAACACCATGTATACAATGACTTATCCTGTAATCTATAAATTCATAGCGTTTACATCACCATGAGCATCAGCCCTGAATCTGTCAAATGAATTAGGTGTGCTGCATGTGTAATCCTGTGTGTAAACTATTCTGCATCTGAACCTAATCCCTAGTTGTCTAGTTGAAAAAGAGTCCTTACAGATCATAACAAAGAAATTTGTACAGCAACTTGGCAAATTTGCTTTTGCCTGTGTATCAAAGAGAAGAAATTTCTGAATGTGATGCTAACTAACGGATGCAAAATACATGTACTATGTATCTGATTGCAACCACATACAGCAATAGATGTTCACAGGGCATGCATACGCAATTACTCATAGATGATAGAAGTCAAAGTCGTAACAAAACACTGTGGCCATTGTATTTTTTGTTACAGGGAAATCCAATAATTAAGCTCATAGCAGAGAAATTAAAGCTTAAGCTTACTGGAAAGCTGCACAAAACGACGTTGACCAGCAACTGATGTGTGTATGCTAACTACAGTGTAATGCCAAAACGACAGTATTCTGACGGACACCTTGTAGCTGTAAGGTTGTCAGTCCATGGAATAGTAGTTTTCAGACTTGCATGCCATGCAATTTGTATGTACGATGCTGAAAGGGATCATTGAGCTGTATGCATCTTATTCCTATGGAAAGGCAACTTTTTGCAGCAAATGCTTGTGCTTTACAGTGTACTACTACATTCTGCAACTTAATGTTTACTATCTTTACTAAAAAATTCCAGCTGCCAAATTTGTTAAAACAACACACATAATTCGGTCCATGCTTCTATGTGATTTGATGCCCAAAAGAAAAGCATTGATCTTCAGTTACTTCTGGTAAGATCAAATCTATGTCCTAGCATGTGTAATGACAATATCGGAGAAATTTCAGCATGTATAATAACAATATAGGAGAAATTTCAGCATATATAATCACACATTACAAATAAATAGTTCTTGTCAACATTACAAATAAAAAGGAGTTCTTAACAATATTACAAATAAAGAGTTCTTAACAACAATACAAATAAATAGTTCTTCACAACGTTACAAATAGCACATACTAATTGCCGTAGTGGTTCTGCTGGTCTTCCCACATGTCGTTGGTAATTTTTTTGCCTAAAATCAGCCATGATTCTATGGTCACTTGCTTACCCAATATGTGATGAAGTAGGGATGGGGTTAGATGGCCAATTGGTATCCGGTAAAATATACTCATCAGCCCCATCATCTATAACCCAATTATGAATAATACAAAAAGCTACAACAATGTCAACTTGAGTAGGAAAGGGAAAGAATGGAGTGGCATCGTTAAGTATCTTGAACTACCTCTTGAGTGACCCAAATGCACGCTCTACAGTCACACGAAGAGAGGAGTGCCTAAGGTTGAACAACTCCTTCTCATCTTATGCAGGATTGTTCCCTACTCGTTCAAGTGGTACCGCACACCGTGAAAAGGAGGCAAGAACCCCGGTTTGGCTCCATATCCTACATCAACTAGGTAGAATTTTCCTAATATATGAGGCACAAGTGGGTCACATTTGTTTCATACAAATAAATGGTATGGACAAATGAGGCTACATAATTAATGTATTACCTTGCGGGACACATAGGCTATTCTCACGCTCTAAGACATCAGCTAACACTATAGTATCATGTGTTGTCCCCTCCCAACCAGCCAACACATATGTGAATCAAAGATCAAAATCTACGGCTGCCATCATATTTTGCGTACAAAAAGACTTTCTACCACGAAAAGAAGGTTCCATGTCATTAGTGTTAGACAATATCCTGGTTTCCTAATATATGAGATTGCTAATACCTTGTATAGATGTTGCCTTGTATAGGCTTTCCTTGTATGCCCTTGTGTACATGTATATATATTGGCCCATTGGCCTCATGATCAATACAAGTGCTATTCATAACATGGTATCAGAGTAATTAGGGTTAGGTTATATTTCCGGCGCTTGCACTTGCGCCATCTCTCCTCTACTCGTGTCGTCCTCCGACGGATCGCGCTCGAGCCGGCCATTGCCTTGCCTTATTGCTTGTCTCGATCTTCGTCGCGTTTCGCCTTCCGGACCCATTCGCTCGGCTTTCAAACCGGCTTGGTCCGATCTGAGCCGCTGCTCAGTGTCCTCCGTCCATCCAAATTTCGCTTTCCAATAAGGCTTCATCGTCGCTGCGTGCCGCCGGTCTTCATCGTCATGCTACCGCTTGGCCTTCTTCATCTTATGTTGCTTATGCTGGTCGCCCAAATGAATCGAAGTCTCCACCGACGCCGAGCTTCTCGATTGACCACCGCCTTCTCCCGGCTAGCTACCACTACGCTTCGCCGCCGCCATCCTCTTGCTCGCCTCCTCTTGGATCAGAGCCGATCGGATTTGAAATCCAATCGAGCTCTTTTTCTTAATTAGCTTCAGGTCTGGCATATTTTTTTTAATTCGGTTTCGGTTTTGCAAAAAAAATGTTGTCGCTCTTCTTCAGGCACTGTTTCTATTCCTCGCTACCCGGTCATCTTTGATGGTCTCAATTATCGAGACCGGGTTCTTCATATGCGTCTTCACATGCGTGGTCGCGATCTTTGGGAGTTTCTTACGGCGAGCTATCTTGTCCGCTTCGCCCTACTCCTCCCCGCCATGCTCGTTTTTTCCAAGGAGGTTGATGATACCGCCGCTTGTAAGGCTTCGATGATTATACGGATGCTATGGAGTCCTTTCGCACTCGGCCATCGCTTACAAGACATGGGTTGATGAAGATGCTCGTGCCTCGCTATTCGGTTGCTAGTATGGAGGTGCATCTTCTCGCGATATTGTTGCTTTATCTTCGCACATTGATGTGGCGATCTTCGCAATCGCTATGAGCCTCTTGGTGACTCTCTTTACCTTCTTGCTTGTGACAGAGGGAAGCGCCATGTTGAAGGTGATTCTACTGTGGATGAGTTCTATGCGCAGCCTATCTTGATCTGGCGCCGCCTTGATTCACTGGGTCCGGAGGTTTGCCGCACTTGCCAGTGTTGTCAACGTCAGCATTCTCATTTGGAGCTTCGCCGCATCTACGACTTCTTGACATGTCTTCGGGCTGAATTTGAGCAGATTCGTGCCCAGTTGCTTGCTCGTCATCCTCGTGTGACCCTGTTGGAGGCTCTTGCTGCTATTCGTACCGAGGAAACTCGTCTTCGTGGTGCAGGTTTACTAGTGTCTCCCTCAGTCTTGGCGGCACCTCGCTCTACTCCTCCGTCAGTGGCGCCTACTCCAGCTTTGGCCATCGGGGTGGAGGTCTTCACCGCGCCATCGCGACAAAAATGGCCATGTGGAGCGCTTACATCGAAGAAGAAGGATCTTGCTCGTCAAGTAACCGTCCTCCTAAAAGCAATGGAGGCTCTGGCGCTCCTCTCGGCGACTCCTCCTCAAGAGACTTGCTGGTTCCGACTCTACTCAGAGATTCTTATGCTATTACGCCGCATGGCTGCCTCTACACGCACGTGTTCTACTGGTTCTGCTACTCCGCCTTCCAAAGAGAGACCACCCTCCTCATCGTAACACACCATGGATTCTTGACTCGAGCATCTTTTCATATGACATCCGATCCTCACGAGTCTACATTCCATTAGTCCTCTTGTTGCTCCTACCACCGCAAGTGCATCGCAGATGGTACTTCTCTTCATATGTGGCGAGGCACTCTTTCGTCATCCTCTTTTCATGTTCCTGTTGTTTCTTATGTTCCTAAACTGACCATGCAGCTCATATCTGCTGGCCATCTTACTGATCATGGTTGTCGGATTATTCTTGATTCTGACTCTTGTTGTGTTCAGGATCGCCGCACGGGCTCTAGTTGGGATCGCCTCGCCGCCATGACTCTCGGCGTTTTTGGGAGCTTGATCGGCTTCATCTACCTTCCTTGCCTCTCGCTAGTCTCTCTGTTTCTCTACCGGTTCAGCATCCGCTGCTTCTTCTACGGGACTTTTGCTCGATGGCATCACCGCTTGGGCTATCTTTGTGGTTCACGATCGCCTTCTTTAGTTCGTCGTGGTCTTTTAGGTTCTGTGGTCCGGTGATGCCTCTTTACATCGTATGGGTTGTAAGCTTGGCAAATAGCTACAACTTCCATATTATTCTAGTGAGTCTATATCACAGCGTCCTTTTGATCTTGTTCATTCTAATGTTTGGGGTCCGCCTTTTGTTTCAAAAGGGGTCATAAATATTATATTCTATTTATAGATGATTTTTCTCGAGTCTGGGGAGCGCCAAGGAGGAGGAGATCCCAAGTGAGGAGGAGGAGGGAAGAGGCGCTTGAGCCTTGTGGTGGCGGTGGAGGAGCGAGGTGGCCACCACTGCAGCCATGGTGGCGACGCGATGGGTTAGGGTTTTAGTGGCGTGGGAGGAGTGGCGGAGGAGAAGACGAGTAGGATTAGACAGGCGTGGGGGCGATGGAAGGTGAAGCTAAGGGGCAAAATTAGGCAGTACCAAAATTTAACCCAAGAAAGAAAAATAGTAAAAGTAAAAATAAAAATAAAATAATAATAATAATAATAATGAGATGATAATAAAAGTATATAATGATAAATATATATATATATATATATATATATATATATATATATATATATATATATATATATATATATAATATGTATGCATCTCAACAAAAGAAAGAACAAGATAAAACAGATTTTGTTTTCTCCAACTTAATTCAAACTTGGAAATATAAATGTATTACAAGATAATCATGAGGTGACTTATTATCTTAATAATATAAATCCAAATAAGTTTTGCATCTAGAATTCAAGCAAAATGCATGCAATCAAGAAAATCTAAACCTAAATCACACCGATTATGTAATAGAATTCTAGTATCTTAAATTTCATAGTATCTTCAATAAATTTCGTGATTTGTGCCATGCTTGATTCAAGCCATTTTAAGCACACAATTGAGACAAGTACAAATCAATTTTCTTTGTAGTAACACCCACACATACACACATAGGATCACACTGTTGGTCCATTTAACTCTGTTTTTATTTCACTTTACAAACGGACAAATCGAGAATATTTTGAATTAATCTCCTATATAAGATTCAATTTGAGTAACACAAGTTATTTTTAGCACTGGCATTCAACCAAAGTGAACTCAATAGGAAATCGACAAGAAGCAATTGCATTCAGATATAAGACAATTAAAATTAGTTTCATGCAAGAGACAATGTGGAAGCCACCAATCGTATAGAAGGATTCCAATGAAGCCTTGCACTACATCACATGCATCTACCACCCAATCTAGATCTCAACCCTAATCACCGACCATGAAAGGACATAAGCAAAACCGACAAATAGTAAGGTGCAACCCACATATGGGCCCACAAGGCCAAGTCGGACAACAAGGCAACCTCGGACAAGGGCCCTCTAGATATAGCTTCTCGATAGGCCATGCCTCCATGATTTAAAAAAGCATATCGTCACAATACGTATATATGTTTGACATCACCAAGACAAACAACCATTCATTTTCTATGACGATTTATATTATGGTTTCATGATGAAATTTTATGTTTCATTATAAAGTATATGGGGCGATGACGCTCGATACAATTAATGACTTAACATAAACAAGTCGTCACGTAAAATAGATTTTTCATGACAAAAATTGACAACGTCATGACGTTTTCGTCACAGATAATCACTTTTCTTGTAGTGCTTGGATATATTTTATGTCCTCTCGTAGTGAGGTTTTATCTATCTATAAGAATTTTGCCACTATGATTCGCACTCAGTTTGACTCTCCAATTCGAGTTCTTCATGCTGACTCAGCAGGGGAGTATCTGTCAGGAGCTCTTCGAGCTTTTCTTGCTACACAGGGCACTCTTTCTCAGTTTTCATGTCCTAGTGCTCATGCTCAGAATGGTGTAGCTGAGTGCAAACATCGTCATCTTCTTGAGACAGCTCGTGCCCTTATGCTTGCTTCCGCCGTTCGCCACTGGCTTCTGAGGTCTGCTTCCACTCGCTACCTACTTGACCAATATTCAACCTTCTTCTGCTCTAAAGGGTGGGATTCCAGTGGAGCGTCTTTGAGGCATGCCTCCTGATTATTCTGGACTTCGCCTTTTTGGGTGTGTGTGCTATGTTCTTCTTGCACCTCGTGAACGCACCAAGCTGACTGCTCAATCTGTTGAGTGTGTCTTTCTGGGATATAGTGCTGAACATAAGGGATATCGTTATTGGGATCCTATTGGTCGACGCTTGCGGATCTCAGGGGATGTTACTTTTGATGAGTCTCGTCCTTTCTACCCTCGTTCTTCTTCACCTACATCCCTTGTTGAACCACTGTCTTTCCTGACTTTTCCTGGTACTCCAGTTGTCACTTTTCCTCTTTCACAATCGGCGTCTCCTTTATCGCCGGTTCCTTCACCACCGACCTCTCCTCCAAAGGCTTCTTCCGATATTGTTCCTTCCTATCCTCTATACTACACTCGTCGTCCTCGAGCTGAGGATTCTTCTGCTGTGCCATCCTCTTCTGATGAGCCATCTTCTTCAGTGTCTCCTCCCCGTTACGCTCTTCGCGATCGATAGTCTATTCGGCCTCCTGAGCGCCTTGGCTTTGTTGGTGCTGCTCTGGCCGAGCCGACTTCTTACCGTGATGCTGTTATTCATCAGGAATGGCAGCATGCGATGGCGGAGGAGCTTGCTGCCCTTGAGCGCACTGGCACGTGGGATCTTGTACCTCTTCCTCCACGTGTCCGTCCCATTACATGCAAGTGGGTTTATAAGATTAAGACTCGCTTTGATGGTTCTCTTGAGCGCTACAAGGCTCGTCTTGTGGCACGTGGTTTTCAGCAGGAGCATGGTCGTGATTATGATGAGACTTTTGCACCTGTGGCTCACATGACCACTGTTCGCACTCTCCTTGTTGTGGCCTCTGTCCGTGAGTGGTCTATCTCTCAACTTGATGTCAAGAATGCCTTTCTTAATGGTGAGCTGCATGAGGAGGTCTATATGCAGCCACCACCGGGGTATTCTGTTCCTGAGGGCATGGTTTGTCGACTTCGTCGCTCTCTTTATGGGCTCAAGCAAGCCCCTCGTGCTTGGTTTGAGCGATTTTCTTCTGTGATCACTGCAGCTGGCTTCTCTGCAAGTGCTCATGATCCTGCGCTCTTTGTTCACACTTCTTCTCGTGGTTGAACTCTTCTCCTTCTATATGTTGATGACATGATCATTACTGGAGATGATTCTCAGTATATTGCCTTTGTAAAGGCTCGTCTCAGTGAGCAGTTTCTCATGTCCGATCTAGGTCCTCTTCGCTACTTTCTTGGGATTGAGGTCTCTTCTACATCTGAGGGTTTCTTTCTCTCCCAAGAGAAGTATATCCAGGATCTTCTTGATCGTGCTTCTCTTCGATGAGTCTGGTACCGAGACTCCCATGGAGCTCAATGTTCACCTTCGATCTACTGATGGTGAACCTCTTGAGGATCCTACTCGCTATCGCCATCTTGTTGGGAGTCTTGTTTACCTTGGTGTCACTCGTCCTAACATTTCGTATCCAGTCCATATCTTGAGTCAGTTTGTTTTTGCTCCCACTCAGCTTCACTATAGTCATCTTCTTCGTGTTCTACGATATCTTCGTGGAACTATTTCTCGCCGTCTTTTCTTTCCACGCTCCAGTCCTTTACAACTCCAGGCATACTCTAATGCTACATGGGCTAGTGATCACTCGATCGTCGGTCTCTTTCTCGCCATCGTGTTTTTCTTGGTGGTTCTCTCATTGCTTGAAGACTAAGAAGCGCATGTTAGCTTTCTCGAAAGTGCTTGAGGCCGAGTTATGGCTATGGCTCTTTTGATAGCAGAGGTTACTTGGTTACGGTGGTTACTTGAGGATTTTGGTGTTTTTGTCTCTACACCAACTCCTCTTTTATCAGACAAGATGAGATGCTATTAGCATTGCTCGAGATCCAAAGAAGCATGAGCTCACAAAGCATATTGGTGTTGATGCTTCTTATATGCGGTCACAAGTACAGATCGAGTTGTAGCTCTCAAGATGTGCCTTCGAGCTTCAGGTTGCAGATTTCTTGCCAAGACACAAACTAGAGCTCATCATAACTTTTATCTCTCCAAACTCAGTGTTGTAGATCCACCATGAGTTTAAGGGGGGGTGTTAGACAATATCCTGGTTTCCTAATATATGAGATTGCTAATACCTTGTATAGATGTTGCCTTGTATAGGCTTTCCTTGTATGCCCTTGTGTACATGTATATATATTGGCCCATTGGCCTCATGATCAATACAAGTGCTATTCATAACAATTAGAAACAGAGGCCCTTATATGTGTACCATCAACAGCTCCAATATAATCCTATTTGGTCAAGAATACTTGCCAAAAGATTAGGAACCATACAATGTTGAGCCCAAAATTGTGTAAGGAGTAATAGTTCAATCTCATACCTTAAAGTATGAATCCCACCTTGGATTCCCTACTATTTTTGTTGGGGTCTCCAATGAAGGTGGCCAAATGAAATCATTTCTAGCTCACCTATAGCGTGGATGACTAGTTTGAAGTAACGGCTAATTGTTTCATTGGACCTACAATAATTAGTGCTAACTAGCCTATTCCTAAGATTGTGTCCAATAGTGTTCAAGAACATCGCAATTTGCTCCTCAACACATACATGTATAGTGTCTCGAAGAAAGCCTCGATCCCTCAAAAGTGAACACAACCAGAAGAAAGGTGCTCTTTCAAGCCTTAGCATGTTCACGCAAGTTACATCATTCTTCCAAATTTTATTGTTTAAGTACTCTATTCTTATCTTGTCCCTTTCATCGATTGGGCCATGGGTAATTCTTTCTCTCTTTCTTTTTCTAGACTTGATACATAACACAATCAAAGAAATAGCAACATTGTAGCAACCGCCAATATCAAGATCTTTCGTTTTCTCCTCTTGTCCATCTACAATGCAAAATCAAGCATTTTTTTAAGTCTTCACAAGCATACCACCTCAAATCCGAACAGTGACTCAAATCCAAAATCTGGTTTTGAATCGACATTTGTGACCACAGGAACCATAAAACCCTCACTAGTGTAATTTGGAGGCTGCCTAGAATCCACATTTTTTGCAATGTAGGTTGAATCCTGATCTAATGAATATGAAGTAGCTGATGGTAGAGTTTCAATAACAGTTGAATACCTGTGTATGGGTATCTTCAATTAAAGAATGAAATACCTACAAATATAACACTTAGAACTTCGCAAGCCCTATGTACAACCAGAAGAGCAAAACATGTTCCATGCAGTGACCTATCGATCAAGTACAACATCCAAAGATATAAAATGTATAACCCAATTCATGTACTTGTCATTGATGCAAAGGAAGAAAGAAGATACCATATTGATGCAATTGATCTTTGGGGGCAAATTGGGCCTCCCCTCTAGCCGCTTCGGGTCCAGGTGCACTCCTGCCACCCAAGGTCACTGCCCTCTAGTCGCACTCCTGCCGCCCCGGGTCACTGCCCTCCAGCTGCACTCCTACCGCTTACTCACCCACCCCCTGCCCTCCAGCCATCGGGTGTCACTAGGATGAGCCGCACTCCTACCCTCCTGCCGCCGAAGCTGAGTCACCCTCCTGTCGGCCAGTGCCGCTGGGTCACCGATCTCCAGCCCTCTTACCACTGGGCTGAGGCACCCTCCTGCAGAGCCAGCCTGAGCTGCCCTTGTGCAGCGTCGAGTCGTGCCACTCTCCTGCCGTCGTCGATCTGCCCTCCTACTGTCGGGTCAAACCACCCTTGAATTGCGCCGCTTTTCCCGTGCTACCGTCGATCTGACGCTCTACCCTCTGGATCTGCTGTGCAGCCCCTCAATCTGTCGTGCTGCCCTCCAGATCTGGCTTGTCACCCCATCGATATGCCGCGCCGCCACTTGATCTGCTCCAACCGGGTAGCATCGCCCTCTGGTTATGCAACACGGCCCTCCAGTCGAGCCGCCATGGCGATGTGCGCCGGATTTCGCTTCCTTTGGCTGGGAGAAGTAGGTGAACTGTGGTTGGGGGAGACCCGTGATGGAGGTGAGAAAATCTAGGGAGGAGCCAGTCGTGCGTGGGATGAGGCCGCTGGGTTTTTCTACGGGATCAACCATCTGGCATCTTCATCGAATATTCCTTAGAACTTGATATCCCTAGCCATGTCATCCATCCATCCAAACAATTGGATAACTTTAAAAATCATGGATGGCCAAATCCCATCTAGGCTCATCCAGGAACCAAACACTACCTAACTGAAACTGATGCAATCTTGGTAGCATATTTATTAAAAAAATCAAATAATTAATGTCGCCTTTATATTTAGAGAGAGAGAGAGAGAGAGAGAGGAGAATCTTACTTATGTTTACTTGTGAACATTGAAAATAGGCTGATCGAGTTTGATGATTGTGGTGTATGTTGCTGTGTTGGTCACCGTCCATCCTACTTACCTGCATAATTTCATATCAAAGATCAGGAAACCAAAAGTTGTTATAAAACAAACATTTTGTGTTCCTAATTGACAACATAGTCCTAGAAGCAGGGGCAGAGCCAACGGGTGGGCTCCATTAGGCTTGAGACTACCCTTCAACCGTTGGACCCAAAGTACCCCTTTAATACCAGCGTTCAGTTTTTAGCATTGCGGAGATGAATGCACACATGCCCGAACGCGGCTGGAGGAAGAAGAAACTTTGTTGGGTGATGAGCTGTTTATTGGGCCATGTGGCTTGGTGGGCCATTGTTCATTGAAGGCATAATTTGGTAATTGATAACTTCACTTGCTACCTACAAAATTGAACTTGAACCCTACACACGTAGGGACCATACACGTCGCGGGAGTCAACAATTGAGAGGGCACGATTGGGGTGTCATGTGGATGCCGGAGAGCTGGCAAGGGTGTTGGTGTGCGGTGACAGTAACCCACCACAGCGACGGCTAGGGCTATGCACAGTTTTACTGAACAAAAAAAAACTATACCAGAAAAATGTACTGAACCAATCAACTTGGTTTAACTGGTTTATGGTACTCAATGCAATATATCAAAAAACTAATTTTGGGGATACTGTTTCTTAGGTAAAAACCGTGAGTAAATCAAAATAAAAAATACATGTATAATTAGATAAAGTAATGGTCAAATGTGTATAAAGCATAAAACACAGTTTCACATGGAAATAATGTCAGTAGGTTTGTCAAAGTAATGGTCAAAAGTGTATAATAATTTTTATTAACGTATAATTAGATAAAGTAATTGTTAAAGGTGTGTATTAGAAACCATATCAATGTCCAAAACAATAATTAAAAAGAACAATTCACATTAGTCTGGTAATATGGTATTTACCGATATCGAATCGAAATATCATGGTATTTATCGATATCAAACTGAAGATCTATTTGGTACTGCATTTCAATTATCGTATTTAAAAAATATATTTACCATATTGTATTTATCAAATATACCGTATGCACAACTCTAGCGAAGGTGAGCGGGTAGGGAAGGTGGTGCAACGTGAGTTGGCGAGTGCCTAACCGACTAAGTGGGCTGACCACAACAGCAAATAGAATGTGATCCCATCTTGTGATATATGATTTTTTGTCAATTGTAATTGTGTTAATGGGTTGAATAGATACAATAGTCGATTTGTTTGATTGATTGTTGTTAACTTGTTCATATATTTTCAAAAGTTTGACAAGCCAACATTGCACAAATATTTATCAAATAATGAAGTACTTGTAGTAATCCTCGAACCGATAAAAACACAAACAAACTGTTTAATATGTTTGTCTCAATTTAGCCTGGCCCACCCTCTATTTTTATCTTAGCTTCGCCACTGCCTGCAAGCTAACATTGACCTTCTGCTATGCATGTATTGGAAAGCGAAAAAGGAGGAAATTGCAGTTACACTGTACCCTTATAATCCCCTCCCTTATGTTACACTCGCAACAACGAATGCCTATTGTTAAGCAATGATTCAGTATCAATCTTACTCAAGTAGACTGTCGATCAGCAGGATGCATTAGACCTGGAAAGCAACACAAAGGAAGGGGAGCAGGAACCAAGAACCATGTGAGAAGAAAGGTGATTAAATTGACCAAAACCCTATGCGGATTGTGGAGAGAACATGCATGATCCTCCCCTTATCAAACCAACCTTCTTGACTAGGAGCAACACCAGAGACACATGCTATGATGAAATCGATCGATCTTGCGTGTCTTCTTGTTACGCACATGCTGCTCTTCTTATGCTCAAGCTTAGCCAGGCCCACAGTGAACAGTGCCCCCAAATCATGTGTCGGACATCTGGTGTCGGTGACGAACAACTAAACTACTGGGATATCCACGCAAGAAGTAAGGATTTTTTTATATTTTGCTTTGTTTTTCTCAAATCTATCTCAACCCACTAAAATTTGCAAATTTAGCCCTTTTCTACGTGCTCCCGCGCTCTCCGGTTGCGAGAGCCAACCTCCCGCTTCCGCTGCGGCGCTCGTGCTCTGCTCCTCACAAGACCGGTGCACGGCACGCTGGCTCCCATGTCCAAGGAGTGGGAGCACACAACCAAACGGGCTCGAGTGCTATTTAGCAATTCCCAACACTTTTTGTGCTACGCAATGTCCACCACAGCTTTTCAGGTTTTTCCTCATTACTTATATGGGAATTGCTAAATAGCACTCGAGTGTTTTTTTGTTTATTAGCACTCAAATTTTTTTGTATATTAGATATTACTTTGTGATCTATGTTGTGCTTCCTCATTTTGACTGTCAATATCTAACTTTGTGATCCACATTTTTGTTTGTTGTGTTCCTTATACTTCGGTTTGTTCTTTTTTTTTTACAAATTGTTACATTATTTTTTACATAATTTAATTTGTGTAAAACTAGTATATAATTAATGTAAAAAAGGCCATACATTGAATACTCAAAATTTGAGTGATATGTAATAAGAAAACACTCAAGTGCTCTTTAGACACCTAGTGTGTAAAACTAGTATATAATTGATGTAAAAAAGGCCATGCATGAAATGCTCAAAATTTGAGTGCTATTTAATAAGAAAACACTCAAGTGCTCCCTAGACACCTCCAAAAGTGTTTGCTTGTCGTATTTGCTAGCTAGCCCAGCGAAGAAGGAATTATTTTTTTAATAATACATCTTTTTTCAAAATTTCAACAATATACCACAGAAAAAAATTACATAAATATACCCCTGTCACCCGTTGGTTTGACGACATTTAAATGTCGCCCAACCAACGGGCGACAGGAAGCCACATCGCACGATCAACGGTGACAAAAGCGCCATGTCTCCGCACTGTAAAATGATCAACACCTCCGTCGCCTGCTGGTTTGGCGACATTTAAACGGGCGACAGGAGGCCAGTTGCCAAATCAATGGACGACGGGGTATATTTATGTAATTTTTTTACGTGGTATATTTTTGAAATTTTTTTAAAAAATGTATTATTAAAAAAAAATTCGCGAAGAAGCGACTAACGTTGCTGCATGCCCAAGTACCAGCCAGCGACGAGTGAGATGTAAGAGGCGGTCAAGCGGTAGCAAAGGAAAGCTCGTGTGGGGATTCCATATCCCGTGCTGACGCGAAGCAATTTCTCAGCTTGGTCAATCAAGATGCAAGCCGTGATGGAGGCCAATGGTATGTGGGATGTGGTAGATCCCACGGATCCGAAGGCACCGGTGGACGCGAAGAGGAACAAGGTGGCACGTGCAGCCATCTTCAGCGTGATCCCCGAAGATGTCCTCTTCCTCGTTGTGAAGGACAGTGCCAAAGACATATGGACGGCCATGAAGAGAATGTTTCTTGGGGTCGAATGCGTCCAGGAGGCGAAGATGCAGTCCCTCAGGAGGAGCTCGACGCACTCAAGATGAAGAATAACGAGAGCATGGAGGATTACGTACTGGCATCATTGTCAATAAGATTTGAGAAGCTGGAAGATGCCTACGTGGTAAAGAGGATGCTTTGCTCACTCCCTAACAAGTTCTTGCAGAGTTTGATCAGTTCGATCGAGCGGTTCACCGACATCAAGACCATGTCGGTGGAAGAGCTCGTCGGGCGGCTCAAGGCTAACGAGGAGCGCATGCACACTGACGACGATGGTGACGATGGGCATGTCTTGCTCACTTGGTCTCAACGGTCAGTTTTAGTGGTGATATAAAGTTTGTAGATAGTGACGAAGAGGAGCTATCACAGTTGGTTTTGACCCAATTATAATAGAGTCTCATCACACTCGGTGTTTACAAAGAACTAATTGTGATGAACCCCCCCCCTCACAATTCTCATCACAATTGGTTCTATAAGGGTGTGCTATTTTGCATATTCTCAAAAATGGCACATATTAAAAGTATACACATATATATGTCACATTCGCAGTACAACACAGAATGCACATATCACATTCACAGAATACAAACACTTTATTACAACACATATATCACATTTATTCACAATATACAACATAGACATGCTTAACAATTAGTATACATGCATATCGTATTGACATATATAATTAATATTGTTTACATATAGACTAGTAGGACGCTCAGGATCTCTGAACCTACCGTCCTCCGATATAACTTCTAACCAATACCATTGGCATAAGTGGTCTCATAAATTGTTGAGTGCTTTGCTCTCTATGCTCTTCTGGAGGATATTGATTTTCTACAAAATAGAAATGAATGCACTAATTTAAGTTGTAAAATTTGTATGTAAAAGGATAAGTGTATTATTATGCATATATATATATATATATATATATATATATATATAAAGTGAGAGTTTCTTCCCACGTCATTTCATTAAAATTACCCACCTTTGCCCGCGTCACTTTATCAAAATTACCCACCTTTGCCACTGTTCTTTAATTACCCACCTTTGCCCACGCCATTTCATCAAAATTACCCACCTTTGCCACTGCTCTTTAATTACCCACTTTTGCCACTGCTCTTAATTACCTATATTTGCCATTGTTGATGCTCTTTGCAAATAAACTTTTTATCGTAAATTGAATTTCCGTTGCAACGCACGGGCACATAGCTAGTGTGTGTGTGTGTGTGTATATATATATTTTAGGGAAAAGGTGTGCGCCACCAACCACGATCAGCATGTGTTGTATGACATAGAAGCCGCACATGTCATCGTTGTCCTGTTGATGACACTGTGAAGAGAGAAAAAGAAATTAACACACGAAGAATGGATGTTAGAAAAAATTAATCGTATATATGCTAGGCACTTGTACCTTGAAGCGCTTATACTCCAGCTTATTGCCCTTTTTGTCATCGTGTGTCCCTCCTTTCTCGACGTAGGCTGAGAAACCCCTACATATATTAGAGAGATGTCATTGAGTCAAAAAAATTAACGTAGTTAAATTTAGAAAGTGTTAGGTTACAGTAATGTACTTACTTCTCCAAATGAGACTTGATCGCGTAAGCCATCGGTCTCTTCTAGATCGAGTTAAAAATATAGACTATGTTTTCACTCAAAACGAGGATAAGTAGAACCCAATGATTGCTTATGAAATGGTATGCAGTGCAAAGAAATAAGTTCGCATACGGTTTAAGTGCGTACAAATAATTGAAGGGTAAAGTACTACTTACTCCTCGGGGTAGAATAGAACGAAGTCCTTCGACTCAGCATGCAATGCCCCCTTGATGTAGCAGGCAAAGAACTCTGGTTGGAGCCTAGCCATGGTCGCAGGCACAAGCTCGGGGTCGACGAACCCAACTAGTTGTTGATTCGTCATGGCTCACTGCCTCATTGCCCTACAACTCATGTTGAATGTTAGAAAATATAATGCAAAATCCTATAAAAGTCATCAACTCATGCTGTATGGTGCGATACTCACAGCGTTTAAGATTGTAAGGTAGAAATATTGATGGCTATCAGTTGATACATACAGAACAGATCCTCAAAACTAACTAGGAATGTCCCATTCTCGTCACGGTGGAAATCTGCCCTTCTATACATCGCATTGAAGTCGACTCGACGCTCTTCCTCATTCACCATATCAAAATACCATCTATAGAGCATGCGAGTCCACTTGGCTAGATCATTCTATAGGCTGGGTTTAATTAGAGGCTTCCCATGTACGTAGGCCTTAAAATCATAAGGGGTGTATGTGGAGTCTCCGAGGTAGGGGCAGTGGGCTTTTCATGTACCTCACGGGGCGTTGTGGCCTCTGTCAGCTTTGCTTTCTTGGTAGAAGGAGTTTCTAAGGCCTCCTGTGGTTCTGTGGGTGTCATGCTAGTCCTTTTACGCATCAGCTCTGTACTCTGTGTAGGACTCATCATGGTGGTGGGAGCAGGAGTCATAGCAGGCACAAATATAGTAGGAGCCTATGAAGAACGCGCATATGTAACTTGTTCAATTACTACTAGAGTGGTAGAGAAGACGTGGGGGATTTTTACCTTGACTAGTATGACACCCGTCATAGGCCACTTGAGGACTGGCATATGTGCTTACTTGAGAGTGGTGATATCTTCCTTGGGGGGAACTCGAGCACATGTAACAAGAAGTTTTCGTGGACATAGTCCACCTGCACCCTCATGTAGTCCTTCTCCAAAGGCTGACCCTGCACAATGTTGGTCTCCTTGCATGGAAATGCAACCCAGCGTGCAGCCTCGACGGGAAATCCATCCTCTGTTAGGATGAGCTAACACTTGGCAGGCGCATGCATGAAGTGCGTAACTAAAGGAAAAACAATGTGGGAGTTACACTCGTAGCTTTAAGTCGGGAAAAATTAATTATTACCTTCAATTGGGTATATGTCTTATCATGTTTAGAATAGCAGCTGATGGGTCGGGGCATAGGCTTCTCTAAGAGAGGCGAGGGCATCTAGCTCTAACTCTAGGAGATCATCGCCGTTGTCTCAGCCCTTAGACACTCCTCACGTGCCATTATCTCCTCCCTCATCTCCTCCTTGATCTCCTACTTTAGCTGCTCCTTAAGCGTGTCCTTGAGGCGCTCTGCATGTGCCTCCCATGATCTTGATCTAGCACTCGTAGCATCATCTTAGAAGTAGGACTTCTTCGTATGCCCCACCCCTGCGGCAAGCACTCGCCCTTATGGTCAGGCTTCCCGATTGCAGACGACAGGATGTCCTTCAACTCTTGGCTCTAAAAGGTCTCCTGCTCTTTATGCTGGCTTACCTCCTCTTGCAAAAAGCGAGTACGAATTAGATCTAAAATACAATAGGTTGGGTCAACTGCAATGTACTAAGTTAGATATCTTACGATGGTGGAGATAACGTGCATGGTAGTGGGTTTTGCAACTACAAGTTGCTCGTCGGCGGTTTTCTTTGTCCTTGCTAATACCTAGTCGCATGCCCTATCCTCACATATGTGGGAGTAAGGCATCGCCGTTCCGAAGTTTGCGCACTTCTCGGCTAGTCGCACCCACCCTGCCTTCTTCCCCTCATAGACGCCTGAACCGAGGTGGTGCATATGTGTGTTCTGACTCTGGATAGCGATGTTCTTTTCTCGTAGCTCCTCTGCCTCGGGCGTACCCTTCATTCTCTTGAACTCCTCCCAAACATCAGGACTCATGAACGGATACCTCTCAAATGGAGTACGGTCTTTCAGTACGTATTCACTGTGCATGACGACCCTAAAGTGCCTCAAGACCACACCCATCCTTTTCAAGGTATACCGCCTCGCATTGTTTCATCTTTCTCTTTTATAATCCATTTGCTTTTAACTTCATCCCACAGCTGATTTTTCTGCTCGATGTTGACTTCCTTTCTTTAATCCTTAACCATTATGGGCACTCTCTCACTCACCAATTGGCCGAGGAATGACCAATATCGCCCCTTGTACTTGAGAGGAACCATGCAAACTCTTGTGGTATTGAAGTGGAGAATTTGCGGTGTTCTTCCTATAGCCCCTTTGTTCAGTCCTCGAACCTTCCTCACCTTACTCAACCCCTCAACATTTGGAACTTGCTCGGCTCAACATTTGGAACTTAGCTCAGCTCAACAATTGGAACTTGGCTCGACCCCTTAGCAACACCTTCTACTCTATCTGGTGATGAGCTGATACTCTCTAATTGCAATATTTCGAATATGTGTATATCTAAGATAATCATATATTTAACTTGAGAGAGCAATTCATAGCTATTATGTAGACTTGATAAAGAATCATGTAAAGTAATAGATTAATGGATGATGTTAAAGAAAAGTCTATCTATTGACCAACCAAGCATGTTCCAACAATAACTCCTAATCTCTAAATAGATTAGGTCCTAATCCTATTTGAGGATATGTGGTTCGAGCAAGTTCCTAAGCTGTTATAACAAGTTCAGAGAAAATTTTGGCAGCATGTCTCAGCTGTTCTTCAGATACACATCTCGACAACAGGTCAAGAGTGGTGTGTATCTGGAGAACACCAGGGAGACGCTACCGAAATCTACTCTGGAGTTGTACAGCAGTTTAGGAACTTGCCCGAACCACATATCCTCGAACTGTCCAAAAAAAATATGGATAATTTGAGACTGCTTGTTTATAAATATGCCATTTTGATCGGCATATTTATAAATAAACACCCTCGAACGGGAGATGTAGGTTCCGCAGCCTAAACTCTAACATTCATCATATGACAGCAACAATAATTCTAGATTAACACAAAAGCACTACAATGATAATTAAATAGATGTGTACTTATCAAATAAAGGGTGTGAAATCTGATAGGATATACATATACTAGTGCAACCTAAATTTTCTTCGCGACATATCGAAATTATCTAGTGCAAAATTGAAGGGGTTTGAAGGAATGCTCATATTTTGAAGAAAACCACAAATTCTACAAAAGGGGAGGGGATCTCCTTAAGCTAGGGCTTCAAATTTACCCTCTTAACGCACTCACTCTTAAAGATTTTAAATTCACACCCAAGTATTGCTTCCAATCGAAATATGTACTATTTTTTTAGGTGGTGGTAGAGAAATCTCCTCTGCAATAACAACAGAGGAGAGTTCATCCTGAGGGATATAAATAACTAGTAAGGCACATCACAATCAGTTCTTACATAAGAAACGATAGTGATGTATATGCTCATCACTATCGGTTCTTACATAAGAAATGATAGTAATGTAATTGTACACATCACAATCAGTTTTTATGTGAGAAGCGATAGTGATGTGTATGATCATCACTATCGATTCTCACATAAGAACTGATTGTGATGTGCAAACATCACTATCGGTTCTTATGTGATAACCGATAGAGATGATCATGCACATCAATATCGGTTCTCACAAAATAAGTGATAGTGATGAGCACATGCACATCACTATCAGTTTTTTTGTGGGAACTGATAGTGATGAGCATATACATCACTATCACTTCTCACATAAGAACAGATTATGATGTACCTAGTGCTATATCACAATTGCTTCTGACCTGAGAACTGAAAGTGATTATTATTACCACCCCTCCTAAGTCCTTTATCACAATAGTTTTTTCCTAAAAAACTAAAAATCGACCCAGATAAAATGATAGTGATGTAGCATTCTGTAGGAGTGAAAGATGGTGTGGGGTCTAGCAACGGCTCCAAGAGAGGTGGCATAGGCGGTTGCAGCCGTGGAAGGGGCCATGGGGGGGCCATGGGTGGGGGTGCAACCGTGGATGCGATGATGGTGAGTGCACTAATGATGGCAAGAAGTTTGACAAAACCAAGATTAAGTGCTACAATTGTTAGAACTTTGGCCACTTTGCATCTGAATGCAGATCAAAAAAGAGGGAAGAAAAGGCATATGTTGCTGAGAAGCAAGACGATGATCTAGCACTACTGATGGCAGAATCGAGCTAAGCTTCCAAGGTGGAGATTTCTAAAGATAGGGTCAAGCTAAATGAGGGAAAGGTGAACCCAAACCTGATGCGAGAGCCTAATGTCTAGTACCTTGATACAGGTGCTGGCAATCACATGACCAGCGCCAGAGATGGGTTCATTGTCCTCGACAACACAATTGGTGGCTTGATGAAGTTCGGCGATGGCTCAGTCATGAACATCTGTGTCCGTGGTTCTATGCTCTTCTAATGACAATCAAGTGAGCACAAGGTCCTAATTGATGTATATTACATACCTCAATTAAAGAGTAGTGTCATTGGTATAGGACGACCGGATGAGAATGGGTGTAACAGTGTCATTCGTGATGGGGTGCTGAGCATCTATGATCGGCAGAAGAAATTGTTGGCCAAGGTGAAAAGGTCAAGGGACAGGTTAAATGTGGTCAGGCTTAACTTGACTCATCAGTGTGTCCATTGGCAAGCATATGAGAAAGCACGTGGGTTTGGCACGCATGCTATGGTCATATGAATTTTTAGGCCTTAAGAAAGCTTGATGCAGGAATGACATGGTGATCGGCATGCCGCAACTGGAGCATGTAGACCAGCTGTGCGACGGGTGCCTTGTCAACAAGCAGCGATGCTCGTCGTTCCAAAATAGAAGATTGCCTACCGTGCCTAGCATCCACTCCAACTCATGCATGGCAACATCAGCGGGCTAATCACACCTGTAACACTAGTTGGAAGAGGTATTTTATGATTTTGGTTGATAATTTTTCTTTGGTGCATGTGGTTGGCACTGCTCAAAAGCAAAGATGAGGCACTTGATGCATTCAAGAAGATCAAGGCAGTAGCTGAGATGGAAGAGGAGCTGAAGATGAAGGCACTACACACCAACCATGGTGGTGAATTCATGTCTAAAGAATTCACCAAGTTTTACAAGGACCTAGGGGGTGAAACAGCTCCTAACCGCTCCATATACTCCGTAGTAGAACAGAGCTGTAGAGAGGAGGAACCAGACCATGGACATGATGGAAAGAAGCATGTTGAAGAGCAGTCAAGTGCCAGGCACCATGGTATTTTTTAGCCATGAGAATGGAAGCAAGGCATACAAGATGTTTGATCCTATTCGAAAGAAGAACCACGTTTCACGCGACATGGTTTTCGATGAGAAAAGGCACTGGGAATGGGACTCGACAGTTGAAGAAAATGCACAAGCATTGGGTGATATCTTTATTGTGTATTGTCCTATTGACGATGCAGGAATCGAAGACTCGGAGGCTGTGGATTCTGTGGATGGTGCGAGCAATTCAGCCAGCCATGACCCCACTGTAACTGGGGATGTGCCAAGAGAAAGGCACAATTTAGGACTTAGGAGAGCCCAAGCGGGGCAACAACAGTGACACCAACGGATATTGCAACTAGAACACTGGTTGCAACGATGGCCGTGACACCTAATGCAACACCATCTAGTACGCCGCAATGCTTTCGTTCCTTGTATGAGTTGTATGATGAGGCATCATAAGTTGAGATACAATATTATGGGCTATGTACGTTTGTAGTCGATCGAGGAACCTAGAAGTGTTGTGGAGGCACAAAAGCATGATAGCTGGAGGCGCGCTATGCAAGAGGAGCTAGGAGGCCATTGAAGACAATGAGACATGGGATCTTGTTGATCTAGCCCGTAGCCACAAGCTGATTGAACTCAAGTGGGTATTCAAAGTAAAGAAGGATCCTCATGGTGCAATAATCAATTGCATAAAGCTTGCCTCATTGAAAAAGGGTATGTGCAAAAACAAGACATTGATTTTGATAAAGTTTTTGCAATAGCTAGAATGGAAACTGTCAGGTTGTTAATTGCTTTAGTGACTCAGGAATCATGGGAGATGCACCATATGGATGCCAAATCGGCATTCTTGAATGGTAAACTTGAAGACGAGGTGTATGTGGCAGTCACCTGGGTTCATCATCAAGGGAAGCAAAAGAAAAGTGTTGAAACTACAGAAGGTACTGTACAGGCTTCGACAAGCGTCGAGAGCTTGCAATGCAAAGCTTGACAAGAGCCTTATCTCATTTGGGTTTGAGAAGTGCTGTTTGGAGCAAGCAATTACAAGAAGAGTGTTTGTTGGGTGTTGATCCAAATTCTCTTTTGGGTTTTTGGGACGCCTTTGGCCCATGTTTTGATGTAGCCCATTTTAGACTCGAGTCACTATTTTCTCATTATAAATACCTCTTGTAAGCTACATGGGGAGAGCGGACGGTTCATTGTAATCCCTTGCGTTGCGTTTGTACTCAATTCCCTAAATAGTGAGATCGCCGATTGGCGCCCGTGGTTTTTTCCACAAGGGTTTTCCACATAAAAAATAGTGTCTCGTGATCATTTTGATTTGTGTTTATTTTTTCAACAAGTGGTATCAGAGCCAAGTTAATCACGAGAAAAAAAATCTTTAGATCGGATCTATAGTAATCAGATTGCCTATTCATCTTACCGCTAAATGTCGTTGTCACGCCGCCTTGACGATCACCACCATCTCTCATTGTCCAATGGTTTGCTCACCGGCGACTCACGCGAAGCATCTCTCCGCCGCCCGACGCGATTCTTCGCTTCGTCGCGCATAGCCAGTGTGCTCTGCCGCCCTTCGCGTCGCGCCATGCCGCGCCGCCATCCTTCACGCCTGACGCTAATGTCTCCTCTCCATTTCATGTCACCAGTGCGCTCCGCAGCTCGACGCTTCTCTAGTTGGCTCCATCGGCTGTGGGTCCGGATCATCTCATCGCTCTCCGACCGCCGACGACGCCTCCACCGATTGCTCTTCGGCCATCACTGTCACGCTCCGCCTCAGTTCGGGCCGTGTCCGATGCCGACACTCACGCGTCGCCGTCGCGTCGCCACCCTTCACTACCCGGCCATCACCGTTGCTCCTCGCCTCGGATCTGATCGCAAATCACTCGGCCGCAGAAGATCAAATCAGGTGCACTGGATCCTAGATCTGCTAACGTCAACCACTACTGATTGCTAAGTGCACCCAAAACTTTAGATTGTTATTGCTACACGCACCCAGCTCGCGTACTAGGAAATTTGCTCAAAGCTCGTTTTTCAGCCATTTTTTCGTTCGTGTACTTATGAATATTTCTTTGCATCATGGCCTCATTGAAGTATGATATTCTGCTGCTAGACCGTGATACAAGGTTTTCACTATGGCAAGTTAAGATGAGAGCTATTCTTGCGTATACTAATCTGGATGATGTGTTTGATAAATTTGGAAACAAAGATCAAAAGACCTGGACTGATGAAGAAAAAAAAGGACTATAAGGTTTTATCTCAAATTTATCTTCATTTATAAAATAATATTTTGCAAAAGGTTTTGCAGGAGAAAACTGTGGCTGCCTTATGGTTAAAGTCGGAATTAATTTGCATGTCCAAGGATCTTAGTAGCAAGATGCATATGAAGATGAAATTATTTTCGCACAAGTTGCAAGATGATGGTTCCGTATTGAATCACCTATCGGCCTTCAAGAAGATTGTTTCTGACCTTTAATCTATAGAGGTAAAATTTGAAGACGAGGATCTAGGTCTTATTTTTTTGTGTTCCCTGCCTCCATCATTTTCAAATTTTAGAGACACCATTCTATATAGCCGTGACACACTAACTATTGTTGAAGTTTATGAGGCTTTACATGCAAAAGAAAAGATGAAATTGATGGTGTTTTCTGAAAGTTCCAGTTCGCATGAAGAAGCTTTGTCTGCTCGTGGACGAACAAAGGAAAAGAAATCAAATAATGGATATAGAGGCGAAGTTTAAGTAGTTACAAGGGCCGTTCTAAGTCCAGAGGTAAGGAAAAATTTTGCAGGTATTGCAAGAAGAATAATCATGACATATATGAATGTTACAAGTTAAAGAACAAAGAAAAGAGGAATGACACATACAAGCCGAAAGGTAAATCTGATGAGGAAGGTAAAGTTTCTGTTACTACTGCTGATAGTAGTTCTGATAGTGAGGTCCTTGTTGCTTTTGCTGGAAGTGTAAGTAGTGGTGATGAATGGATTATTGATTCAGCTGCTTCTTTTCATATATGCATTAATAGAGACTGGTTTATCACTTATGAGTCTGTTAAAGATGCTAGTTCTGTTAGGATGGGTGATGATTCGTCACGTCCTATTGTTGGCATTGGATCCGTTCAAATTAAGATGCATGATGGCATTATTAGAACCTTGATAGAAGTGAGGCACATTCCAGGTATAACAAGGAATCTCATTTCTTTGAGAACTCTTGATTCTAAAGGGTATAAGTATTCCAGTGGCAATGAAATTTTGAAGGTATCAAAAGGTTCTCTTATTGTTATGAAAGGTGATTTGAAATCTGCCAATTTATATCGTCTACAAGACATTACAATCATAGGAGATGTCTTTGTTACTTCACATTCATTACCTGATATTGCTAATCTTTGGTACAAATGTCTTGGGCATATAAGTGAACAGGGTTTGGCAATATTGAGTAAGAGAGGACTTCTTGATTGATATAATAGTGGAAAATTGGATTTCTGTGAGCATTGCATTTTTGGTAAACATAGGAGGGTGCAATTCAATACTTATGTTCATACTACAGAAGGTATTCTTGATTATGTGCATTCTGATTTATGGAGCCATCTTGTAAGTCTTCTTTTGGAGGTGCTCGTTATATGTTAACAATTATTGATGATTATTCTAGAAAAGTTTGGCCTTATTTCTTGAAGTATAAATCAGAAGCATTTTTATCATTCAAAGAGTGGAAGGTTATGATTGAAAGGCAAACTGAAAAGAAGGTAAAGAAACTTCGCACTGACAATGGGATGGAATTCTATTTTGATGAATTTAATTCATATTGTAAATCTGAAGGTATTGTGAGATACTACACTGTTCTTCATACTCCTCAACAAAATGGTACAGCTGAGTGTACGAATAGAACTATCATCTCAAAGGCCTGTTGCATGTTGTCTAATGCTGGCTTGCATAGGCGTTTTTAGACTGAAGCTGCTTCCACTGCGTGCTATCTTAATAATCGGTCGCCCCCCATTACTATTGATAAGAAAACTCCAATTGAGGTATGGTCTGGTTCTTCAGCTAATTATTCACAATTGAGAGTTTTTGGCTGCACTACTTATGCTCACGTTGATAATGCTAAATTGGAACCTAGAGCTATTAAGTGCATCTTTCTTGATTATAAATCTAGTGTTAAAGGTTATAAATTGTGGAATCCTCAAACACAAAAGGTTGTTATCAGTAGAAATGTTATCTTTAATGAATCTGCTATATTAAATGACAAATTGGATATAAATGTTCCTATTGAGAAACAATAGAAAACTAGTGTACAGGCAAAGCACCTTATTGATTCAGAACATACACTAGAAAATGTTCAGGATGCACCTATTGTTGATGATTCACACATTGTTAAGCATTCTTCTCCAGTTATGTAGCCTCCACAACATTCTATTAGTATTGACAAACCTAGGATGTCTATTAATCCACCTAAAAGGTCTATTAAAGAATGTGATATTGCTTCTTATGCTTCAAGTGTTGCAGAAGAAATTGAAGATAATGCAGAACCCTGTAATTATGTTGAGGCTATTACTTCTACTAATTGCAAAAATAGGACGACCACTATGCAAGATGAGATGGAGTCACTTAAAAAGAATAGTACTTGGGATTTAGTAAAATTACCTAAAGATAAGAAAACTGTCCATTGTAAATGGATTTTCAAAAGAAAGGAAGATATTTCTCCTACTGATTCAACAAGGTATAAAGCAAGGTTGGTTGCTAAAGGTTATAGCTAGATTCCAGGTATTGATTTCAATGATGTATTTTCTCCTGTCGTGGAGCATAGCTCTATTTGCACTCTACTAAGTATTGTTGCCATGCACGATTATGAATTTGAGTAATGTAACGACCCCCATTTTAGCACGAATGCCAAAATGGAAATCTAATGTGCTTGCAGTACTAGTCCCTGGATCAGTAGCTAGCACGCACATTTCAACAAATGGAATCACAACCATACACATAATAATTAAGCGGAAACGATTATACAAATAAATATTACAACTCGAGAAATATAGCGGCAAAAAGCAAGCCTTGTGGTTTACCCATCCAATCCCGCAGCAACCGACTGCATAAACTCCGGATAGAATACGACAAAAACATCCCGCAACTTACGATGGCCAACTTCAAGCTTCGCTTAAACCACCTACATATAATTAGGCAAGGGTGAGTACGCTATGTACTCAAAGAAGACTTGAGCAAAACCTACAATACGTGCATGGCTATTTCAAAGGAAAGGCTACTACAGTTAATTTGCATAAAGCGAAAAAATGAATTTGTAAAACAAGTTATTTGCAAACGGAATTTATAAGAGCATTTGATTGATAGCAAATAAGTAAAGCATAATAACACTCACAGTCCTCCACGACGTGAGCGACGAATCATTCACATTCCTGAAATTCCATAACTGCCGGCCCTTTGACAAAAAGCACAGTTGCAAAACTAATGATACCAACCCATTTGAGAAATAATAAAACATCTAGCACTGGAATGAAATCACCAAGTGCTCATGACCGCGAGCGCGGCTAATCGATTAGATTTAAACTCTGCAGAGGTGTACAACTTTACCCACAAGGAATGATCAACTCACCACGTCAGCCGTGGATCGCCATACAAGAGTATGCATCGAGCGACCATACATAGTCATTACATTACCTAGACATGGCTTTGATCCAGCCGGGACGTTAACCCCGCCAGAGAACTAGAAACACACACCAAGCCGTGGGCCCACATTCACACACCCAACACAACGCTTTCTAAACACGGCAGGCGCACACTGCGCGTGGGTGGAAACCCGCCAAGCGCATCGAACGGGAATGCTTGCGCTAGCTCCCGCCTACCAACGAACAAAGCCATATCTAAATACGTAACAAACTATGGCTAACCCATCCTCACCCTTGTGGTTGCACGGAAATCTCGGATCAATAGCGTCCCATTGCTCGGTCCTTAATAGCGACACGGGCGACACTTCACCCTACACTACGTGCAATTACTTCTGCACAACCGGCTATTGCCAAATAATCGCCCGCATCAAAGCATAGTTTCATTTTGGGTTTTAATCAAAATTACCCACAACCAACAAAGCCATTTTCAATGTTTTCAAGAAACAATTATTGATTTGATCATCACTATTTTGATTCTAAAGCATGGCTAGCAGAATAAAATGAACGATATACCCATGATGACATTAAGTAATGCCTATCCTCAATCTATGGTTGTCAAGGTTCACATTTCCATAATCATCAAAGGAGGATCACAAGACAACAGTATAACTACCAATCCACAAATTAGCAATTTACATAAAGTAAACGCATGCATAAAACAATTTGATGCACAAAAGAATATAAAATATGGGATCAATATGGTCAAAGGATGCTTGCCTTGCTTAATTATTGCTTACGACGAAGACGAGGATTGCGGTTGACGACGACGACGACGGAGATCAAAGACATCGGGTTCTACTCGCCGAATAACGGAAACAACACAAATAAATGACTTCAATAAGAGCAAAAGAAATAGATAGCAAAACAAATAAACTCTTTACAAGAACAGGGATTGCTCTTTATGAATTTATTAATCTTATTTTACGAATTCAAGATGCTAAAATAGTTTAGATTGAATAGAGTTAATCATTAGTAAGCTTTCATTGATTTACTATTCATGATATGAGCTTCTGCAAATTCTTGTTACTTATGGTTTTACTCCATTAGGATTCAGAGTCAAAGCAAGATAAAATAAGAATATTTTCTTAGATTGCTGTAGATCATGACCTAAAGATCAATTCTAGATTATTCTTTACCAATTTCAGATTAGATGAGTTGCTTTGTGAGTTAATGAAAATGCTTGGTTGATCATGTTAGAGTATGAATGATTAGCTCTTTATCTATAAATGACTTTGCTTAGAATTAGCTTCATGCAAGATAGATCTACTGATTTAGGCTACTGGACTAACTTACCTGATATTTGGAAAGGTTCTGGTGATAAAAATAACTTAACTACAAGTTTCCTTCATTATTACCTAAAGTGTATTCATTCGCATTAAGGTCTAAAGTTATGTAGTTACTTAGGGTTATTCAGCTATTAAGATTAATGTGCAGAACATGAGGAAGTATGGTTATTTCTTCATAATGAGATGATTTATACCTTGCATAACAATCCTAAGCTAATTCCATAAGTTTTAGGCTTTGGCTGATACATTATATTCATTGCTTAAAATGCTAATATGATATTAAGGTTTGTATTACAGGAAATCGAATTGAAAGTGAGTAGCTAACAATTATCACTTAAGGTTATTTAACCTACAGGATAAATATGCGAACCTTAGCAAAATGAGATTATCTTTTCATAGCAGGTAGTACATACTTTGGAGGGTGCTACGAATTCGATTTCATAAGTTTTACGATTTAGATGAGATATTATATTCATTGTTGAAAAGGCTTAAGTGGAATCGTAAAGTTAACGATAATCGAATCGACGGAAAGTGAAACAAGAGGTTAACACTTAAGGGTTTTGGTGCGATGAGATTAATAGGCGAACCTTAATGGATTATGATTCTTTTTACGAATATGGTAGTATAAACTTTGTACAGCATTACTAAACTGATTTTACTGATTTTAGTACTTGGATGAGTTATTTTATCTATCGATGAAATAGACTAAATGATCACGATGAATACGCTAAATCGGTTAACTTCATTTTGAGTTTGCGACTACATTATACAAGATCTTTAATTCATTTTTCAGCATTAGCGAGATACCATCCTAGACATGTTTTAAAGTTGGTTTTGCATTATTTCAACTTCAATTGCAATAGATTATCTAATTACTTATTGTTTTAATTAACATTTTCTTCTATTAAAAGAATACCAATTAAGTCCGATTCTAAGTATTTTTGCACACATGGATTCTTCTTGTTTCCGAGAACCAATTCAAAGTGTTATTACCATTTTATGGGCTATCATGCTAGTAGCTTGCTAATGGCCATAAAAGGGTTTAATGAGGATTAACAACCAACTTTATTAAACTTGGTTCCTAGATTAATTATTTTTGCATGATTAGGTTTATTACAATCCCAGAAGCACATAATCATTTCTTATATGGTTTTATGAACTATTATACATTCATTTCTATTAATGGCCATATTAAGCTTTACTAATGTTTGCTAAACAAATGAATTAAACTTAGTTCAAAATTAAATGTATTTGCATATTTAAACACCTCCTGATCTTAACATCTCATGAATATTTATTTCACCATCTCAGTTCTTATTATTCATAAGTTTCCATTAAAATCATATTAGCATCAAAATCAAGGTTAAATTCGAATAACAATCCTGTAATTCAGAAATTAAATCTTTTTACATATTTGGATTATTTCTGATTTTAGATGAACATACAAATTTGTTTTACTGGAATTGAATTAATACTTCAAAAGATATTTAAAGATCAACTATCAGTTAGTTGAAAATAGCCAATAAAACAAAATACGTTTTGTCATTACAGAAAGCGTCTTTGACTCGGGTCTTCTTCAACCTCAGCTCGTGGCTCCTGCGTAGAGACCGAAACAGAGGATTCTAGGGCTGGCCAGCGAGGGGCACTCCGGCAGATCTCCGGCGAATGCGAGGGTACCAGCAGGATCAGCTCGGCGAGGAGAGTCTGGAGATGAAGTCGACTTCGTGGAGGACTTCAGGAGGCCTTGGCCAGGTGAGGCGGCGGCTCAATGGCGGACGGTGGGGAGAGAAAACGAAAGCATGAGAGCTCAAATCGGTAGAAATGTAAGCATCAATGGATGCCAAGGATCCTATTTTCGGGGTTGAACAGGGTGGAAACTCACCGGATTGCTCCGCCCACGGTGGCCGGACTTGGAGGAGAAGAGGCTGTGGCATGGCACGTACTATTTCGCATGGGAGAGACCCGAAATTGTTGAGGGCTTTTGATCAGTGGTGCGCGGTGATGCTCTAGCTCCAAGGGATTCGGGAATGGGAGTCTCTCTTGCCCGGATTTTTCCCTCGCGGCTTGGGCTCAGAGGCTTCGGTTCATGGCAGAAAGGGGATGGAATTTGGGCGTGCAGGCTGGGAGAATGAAATTTGGCGCTTGATCAGTAAGGTATGAAGTATGGCGAAGCTCAGGGGTGAATCAATTTGGAAGACTACCACACGATGAGCTTGATTTGATGATTTCCCCCTTTTTTCGGTTCTCCAGAGAAGAACGACAAAACGAGGAAGAAGAAGTGAACTGGCTCGGTGAAAATGGGGAGGACTTCCTACGCTGCTTGAGGAGAAGGGAGAAGGAGTGGAGGGGAAAGTGGAGCACTATCTCTGGTGGCTTTGTAGTGGGCTGTACTCCAAGCTTCGGGAGACTTCTCAGTGGAGCAAACGGCATTGCCAGTGGAACGAACGGGGTTGAGGCGATGAGTTCGGCAGCAAGCTCTGGGGACCACTGTCAGTGACTGGGAATTCTCAAATGTGCCAACGGAACGGAAAAGGAACGAATGGCCCACGCGTCGGCGACTCTGATTAAATTTCGTTTCAAATTTTAATTTTTGATTGAGATCAATCGAAGTCTAGTATTTTTCAAATTTTGTTTTTCAAAAGAATTTGACCTCAGGATACTTCTATAAATTTTTCAATTCCATTTGTGACTCCATTATTTTATGTGAATTCCGACAATACCTTGTTTTGATTTAAATGTTGTTTTTCTATTTTATCTCTTTATTTCTTAATAAATAAAATTTCAATTGCTAGCTCAAATAATTAAATTAAATGATCAGAGTTCTCATGGCAATTTTATAAAGTTTTACTTTCTACATTTTTGCATTTTCCTATTTTTCATTCTCTAATTCTCTTTATTTGATTTTTCATGCAATGCAAAACTCCAAGGAAATTCAAATAAAACCAATAATGCCAAGAACTCGAAATAAATATTTTCAAATTTAAAATATTTATTTTTACTTAATTGAATTTTCAGGATGTTACAGATCTACCCCCCTTACAGAAATCTCGACCCCGAGATTTGGCGGGTCTAAGGGAAAAGTATTTCTAAAAGAAGTTGGGAAACTCTTCCTTGAGTCGGTCTTGTCGTTTCCAAGTTACTTCTTCTTCAGAATGATTCGCTCCGCTGAATCTTGATCATCTGGCGGAATTTATTACGAGTATGACGTTCAGCTTTCTCTTAAATATATATTATATATTTTTTCTTCTGTCGGATGCTCCGATAAGTTAAATCGGGTGTAGATAAGTTTTACCTAGTGGGTGAGCTTAGAAGGAAGACGACAACATTTCCTTAATTGCGATACATAGAAAACACTATGAACCTTTGGATGGGTGAGATGGCAATTCTAATTCATATGCTTTTTTTCATCTTCAACGATACGATATGGCCTAATATATTGTGGCGCCAAGTTATTTCGAATTTGGAAACAGTGAATATCCTGAACTTTGCAAATCTTAAGGATGAGATAGATTTGGGAATCCTTTCTCGGAGGTGACTTGTCGTTCTTGTTGATACTTCGTCTTCATTGCAATTGCTTTACTGGATCTTCGTCTTGTGATTCCAAGTTGACGTGCGAGAAATGGGAAAGAATTCTATTCGAATCCTGCATAAGCAGACGAGAGATACTAATACTTTCTGCACATCTCTTTTAATTGAATAACTAGGGTTGTTAGTAAGGATAATCAATTTTAGAGAATAGCATCTAGTATGTTTAGAACACTAGAGGTGAAAGAAAAGATGTATCCTTATTAGATTCACTTAGGAAGAATTGAATGTTATTATCCAGAAGAATATTTGAATACAACGGCTGATCTGTACAGTTCAACAATAGTTGGCGAGATTAGCCGAGCTTAAAGGTTACTCCAAGTTGTCTATAGATTAACAACAGAATAGAGATGATTCAAGAATTGAGTTGAGGCAAGAGGGTTATAAAATGATCCTGATGATTTGATTCATTTGATTATCTTGGCAGACAAGGGTTTTCATTTTCTTTGGATTTGGCAACTATGAAGAAATGAAAGGTACGAAATCAACAGATTGTTGGCAAGAATTGAATACACAAGGAACGTACTCAATATCACAACACGTGCCGGGTACAATCATATGAGAAAATGTTTATGTTCAACGCCTGATATCGAGGCAGGGGTTGCTTTAAGTACTTAATGTTTTCTAAATTTTTGAGACAGCCTAAAAGTTACTAATGTCTTTCTTGACAAGGTGATGTGGAACTCTTCTCGGGCAGATGTTGGTGAAGTGTCCAAATTCTTCTCGATTGATACAAGTGACATTATCCGTTTTATTCGAAACAGCAAAAAGGGTGTTTGCCAATATTATAGAACATGTAATTAGGAAGTGACTAGGATCAAAGAGTAGATCATGGAACTAAGCTTGAATCCTGGCAGAGTTCAATTACATAAGTATTGTACCTAGTACTACATCTAGTAGGTCATAAGCTTCTTTCGCGAATTAGCGTTGTAGGTAAATACCATGAATGACTGGATTGACATTTTGGGTTGGATTAATATACATCTAAGGAATCGTTTGTTCGCAGATCCTGGGACATGTGGGTTATGGGCCCACCATGCTTCCGCTGCGCGACTCTGATTCTTTAACAAATTTCTCGAACGAACTACTTTAGATTGTTATTCCTCCTATTCTCAGAGCTATAATCTAGTCTAATGCGACTTCTGGTATGGCTATAGTCACAGGAGGTATTTGTTCTCCCTGTAGACATTGTTTAGGAATGCGGTTCTTTTTGTGATAGTCGAAATATTCACACTTTACTCATGGTACTCTGTTAGGCACAAGGGTATGCTTAAAATTATTTTGTGAACTTCAATTTGTTGCTTTCTAGGACATCTTTTAGTCTAAAAATTTTCTTTATCGAATCAGGAACATGGCGTTGGCAATTGATATTTACTACGCTCTTAGTGAAGGTAGTTAGAATCAAGTGTTATTTCTTTAATTCCTTAAGCAACGTTTCCGATGCAACCGATTTCTTTTTCTTTCTAATAACCAAATCCTAAGCAACCAAGGATTGGAGTTCCATTTGTTGAGACCGAAGTGCAGTGGCGATTAATGAATCAAGGGGGTATTGAAATGGACAATGGTCTTGACATTCACAAAGGCAACAAAGGATATTGCTTATAGGACATTTTTCAGGAGAATAGTTTTCTTCACAGCTAGAGTAATTGATTTCACTCACATTAGTAGTATGTCTCATTTCTCCCTAGCAAGTGCAAGCATGATCTTCAGATCGATTGGTTTAACAACATTCCAAAGAAAAAAAATGTGGAGGTATCAAATAAGGTATAGAAGTATGTTTCTAGTCTAAACCATTTCCTTTTCTGATAGAAGCTGCACCATTATTAGAAATATTTTGTGCGAGTTGTTAGAACAGAAGGGTGTGTATTTGGCGATTGGTTCAATTATGGAGAGTACTTACACCACGGTTACAGATTCTTGTTAACCGTTTTTCTTGGTTCGGGGTTTTTGCAAACCTTGAAAAAGTGGAGAGTTATAACGATTGCTATATTGAAAAGGAAGTGTTTTAGCTAAATACCAAGGATTTGGTTGAACTTGGATAGGATTATTATTTCCTGAGGATTGAGTGTCTTGCGGTTTTACAAAGTAGATGAGAAGTGTTAGCAATTTATATTGAGAACCATTAGTAAGAATAAGTTGACTCAAAGAGAGGTACAGGGTTGCTAAAACATTTGAGATGAGTGGAAGGATGCATTTTAACCAAGACTATTTGGTGTGAGCCGAGGGTTGATTATAAAAGCTAAAAGATTTACCACTCATTACTTTCAGCGAATGAATTAACGGATTGTGTCGTAGGCATCCTGCAACGATATTTATTAGAGTAAAGTTACTTAGATGGAATTCTATTGGGTTAGAGGCATTTTGCAACCACGTTTGACAAGATGTTGGAATCGGAGAAAGATGGTTAGATAAGAGCTATCTATATCATGAAGTAACATTTGATTCTTTCCAATTAACTCTAGTTGCGGTTTCTATGCAGACTATGAAATTTTTGGCTTGGTTTAAAAGGCAACGTTTCGTTCTTTAAAGTTATATATTATTATTATTATCATCTCCAGGGATTGACTCATTGTGAATTTCGACCGAAAGGTTCTTGCGAGAGTAATCCAACCGACAATACAAGGTACTCTTCAATCAAGAATTTAAAAGAACACCAATTATAATGTCGATTATCATATCAGAGTTGTAGGGTTTCTAATCACTAGCGATTTCTTATATAGTTTTAAGTCTGCATGTTTTGAGGATTCATGTGATTGTAGGTTAACTAATTATTATTTGATTAGAGAAGTCTTTTATTTAAGATTCTCCTTCAGATTTCATAGTAAGGGATTTTATTTCTTCTGGTTTAGAATTTCTATATATAACTCTTCACGACGGATTGACAGAAGAGATGGTGAAGAACTTCTTATGGCAGCTGGTTGTAAATACTTTTATTTGTTTGTTGATGTCTCAATCCGGTTGCTGCAGATGGATCTTGAAGTCTTGTGCAAACTTTGTATGCATGAACATGGGCATCTATACCAATGCCATGAACTACATACTTAACGAAAAAAAATCTTACGTTCAGTTCCTTGGATAACGTTGAATTTTTGTGTTGTTATGATGTTTCACGTAGTGACATTGAACTTGACCTTCTAATTGAATGCTAACATGGCTGTGATCTTATACTCAACTTCCTCGGTTTACATGGGTTTACTTTGTATCACAACAGTGCATAGTTTCCATGTTCAAGGTTTGTAGCTAATTCTTTTACAGTATTACTCTAGTTTTCTGACTGTCTATTAGCAATTTGTTCTTAAAGGAAGGATGTCAGAATGACAATTTGGATAAGAAAAGGATTTAAAATGAAAGGAAAGATTGTACCATAATCCTAGTTGTGTAATATACAAAATCTTTTGAAGGTTTATACTTCTAAGATGATACTTTATATTTTAATTGCTTCATAACTATGGTTCCTTATATGGTTTTGGGTCATCTCGTTATAATTCTTTAACCTATCGGTGAAGCATTACGAGAGTTTCCGTAATAATAATATAGACAAAATCTTAATTTATCGAATTGCAACACACTTTTATTTATTATATAAGAACTATACATTTTCTTATAACAAAGTTTTATTATGCTAACTTACTACTTTATGGTCATGTCTTCCATTCTAGTATCAAAGGGTTCAACTAAAAATTTCTGCAATAGAAATACTTCCCGAAGGTAGCAGAGGTATTTTTTTTTTGGCATTAGTTTATTAAAGAATGTTGAGGGTAAGTAGTGTCAGCATGTGGCATGATTGTAATGAAGTTATTTGTTAAGTTCTGACATATAGATTTGACAAGATTGGTTGGCATTAGAATCTATTGATTACAGCAACTTGTGACAGCATTTTCTTAGGTAGTCCTTGTTATTGCCATAAAAAGAGTATGACGAAAAGGTGGTTTTGGCGTGGTTGAGCAAAGAAAAAAAAAGAAAGAGTGGGTATTGGTTATAGGGAGAAGATAACAAAGGTTGTGTTGTTAGAGTAGAATATTCAGCAAATGAAAATTGAGACGGCCTACTACGCTTTTTTCGCAAACTCGATGATAATGTTTGTCCAAGGCTTGTACTAATCCTACGAGGTTACAATGAATTTTATTTTGAATATCGTTAGGATTTTGATAATAACCCTTTTTTATTAAAATTTTCTTGTTAGCGGGGTTAACGCATCGTAAATTTCAACCTAGTGGTTTAACATTCACGAGAGTAACCCAGAAGAAATACAAAAGACAAACAACAGAACTTCAATACACAGAAGTAATATGCATATATTTAACTTAATACATAGGAAGGGTATCTAAGGTTTTCCTTCTACTGGCCATACATATTTATGCATAACAGGTTTACTGCATAGCTAGGATAATGGGTAGTTTGTATAATACTATCTTTTCTTGCAGGTTATTTAGCGACGCGTTTCTTTTAATCTTCGCACCACTTGTCGATGTTAGTCTTCTAAGCTTTCTATGAAGTCGGAGAAGTTGTGATGTTTCATTGCTTCTATCTTCTTGAAGTTGCTGATGCAGACATCACGACGATGTTGATTTATTACCGAAATTATTTCCAAAAGATTTGTTGGTGACTTCCATTTTGCAAAAGACAAGGAAAGAAATATTTCTAGAAAGAACAACTTAAGAGTAGAGAAAGAAAATCCTACACAGGGGGAAACGAGTATACAGATACGGAAGTTAAATTCTATAGACAGGAAAGGAGTATGAGTATAACCAATACTATCCTTTTTATATTTCTTTTTGAAAGTTAGGATTTCGATTCTTCTTTTCCGGTTTCGTTTTAACAACCATTCTAAAGTTTCGCTCGTAAGAATATAACTTTCCTGGTTCTAACTCATTTTTGTGGTACGTAATTTAGGCAAAGTCATGAGGCATGTTTAGAAATTATTGTTGGAGCACTAAGTTTTAACTAGCCTAAGCAGTATAAACTAGTTTGGTGTTACTAATGTGGTAAAATCTTAACTTGGTTTATATATGAGTGGTGTGGTCTCAAGTAAAGTTAAAAGTAGTAATGGAGACTATACTACTAGTCCTAGTGAGGTTTTATTTTTTGAGACAGGTTAATAACCATGATGGCTACATAGGTGAGAAACTGTACTGAGAGGAGGTAAGTTCATAAATTGTTCTATGGAGGGAAAATACAGACTATGCTATGATTTCTTATTTATCCTATGGGTTGAGTTTTCAATATTCATACATAAGGACAGTCTATTATGAAACTTTAACCCAGGGGTTAAGTTCGCACATAAATCAGTCCCGACAACCAGAAATAAAAACCAATTCCAAGTAGCGAAACATAACGACAACATAAATCGTTCTATATAACTAAAGCGGAATAATATACTATGCGCAAAGGGTTCTTATCTCAAGACAGATCGTAAGCTATTCTAATCTTCTGCCTTTTACGGTTGGATGATGCTATTTCTTCACGAAGTAGGATCTTCAATCTTCACTTTTGCTTTGCCGAGGTTAACGAAGCACTGCATGTTTCCTTGAGATGGTTGTTGCGGACATTGTAGGCTTCACTGATTGTCCTCAAGAATGACAGCAACATGTCTTGAATGTCTTCAAAACTAACAGCAGAGATAACCATGGCGAGGATCTCTCTTTGAGGAAAGATGAGTTGGTTTACAAATCAACTGAATGTAGGGGTAAGAGCAGAATCTTATGAACAAGGAAAGAACAGCAGAGTCTACATTTTGCAAATTTAGTATCTTTTGAAGATAAGATTTTTGAATTCGCTTACTCTAATGCTAACGACCATTCTATCTAAGGTTTATCCTACGGTTAGTATAGCTCTGATACCAAAGCTGTAACGACCCCCATTTTAGCACGAATGCCAAAATGGAAATCTAATGTGCTTGCAGTACTAGTCCCTGGATCAGTAGCTAGCACGCACATTTCAACAAATGGAATCACAACCATACACATAATAATTAAGCGGAAACGATTATACAAATAAATATTACAACTCAGAGAAATATAGCGGCAAAAGAAGCAAGCCTTGTGGTTTACCCATCCAATCCCGCAGGCAACTGACCAGGCATAAACTCCAGATAGAATACGACAAAAACATCCCGCAACTTACGATGGCCAACTTCGAAGCTTCGCTTTCTAAACCACCTACATATAATTAGGCAAGGGTGAGTACGTTGCGTACTCAGCAAGACTTGAGCAAAACCTACAATACGTGCAGGGCTATTTCAAAGGAAAGGCTACTACAGTTAATTTGCATAAAGCGAAAAAATGAATTTGTAAAACAAGTTATTTGCAAACGGAATTTATAAGAGCATTTGATTGATAGCAAATAAGTAAAGCATAATAACACTCACAGTCCTCCACGACGTGAGCGACGAATCATTCACATTCCTGAAATTCCATAACTGTCGGCCCTTTGACAAAAAGCACAGTTGCAAAACTAATGATACCAACCCATTTGAGAAATAATAAAACATCTAGCATTGGAATGAAATCACCAAGTGCTCATGACCGCGAGCTCGGCTAATCGATTAGATTTAAACTCTGCAGAGGTGTACAACTTTACCCACAAGGAATGATCAACTCACCACGTCGGTAGTGGATCGCCATACAAGAGTATGCGACTGAGCGACCATACATAGTCATTACATTACCTAGACATGGCTTTGATCCAGCCCGGGACGTTAACCCCCGCCGTAGAACTAGAAACACACACCCAAGCCGTGGGCCCACATTCACACACCCAACACAACGTTTCTAAACACGGCAGGCTGCACGTTGCGTGGGTGGAAACCCGCCCAAGCAGACCGAACGGAATGCTTGCGCTAGCTCCGCCTACCAATGAACAAAGCCATATCTAAATACGTAACAAGCTATGGCTAACCCATCCTCACCCTTGTGGTTGCACGGAAATCTCGGATCAATAGCGTCCCATTGCTCGGTCCTTAATAGCGACACGGGCGACACTTCACCCTACACTACGTGCAATTACTTCTGCACAACCGGCTATTGCCAAATAATCGCCCGCATCAAAGCATAGTTTCATTTTGGGTTTTTAATCAAAATTACCCACAACCAACAGTGCCATTTTCAATGTTTTCAGGAAACAATTATTGATTTGATCATCAGCTATTTTGATTCTAAAGCATGACTAAGCAGGAATAAAATGAACGCATATACCCATGATGACATTAAGTAATGCCTATCCTCAATCTATGGTTGTCAAGGTTCACATTTCCATAATCATCAAAGGAGGATCACAAGACAACAGGTATAACTACCAATCCACAAATTAGCAATTTACATAAAGTAAACGCATGCATAAAACAATTTGATGCACAAAAAGAATATAAAATACTGGGATCAATATGGTCAAAGGATGCTTGCCTTGCTTAATTATTGCTTACGACGAAGACGAGGATTGCGGTTGACGACGACGACGACGGAGATCAAAGACATCGGGTTCTACTCGCCGAATAACGGAAACAACGCAAATAAATGACTTCAATAAGAGCAAAAGAAATAGACAGCAAAACAAATAAACTCTTTACAAGAACAGGGATTGCTCTTTATGAATTTATTAATCTTATTTTACGAATTCAAGATGCTAAAATAGTTTAGATTGAATAGAGTTAATCATTAGCTGCAAGCTTTCATTGATTTACTATTCATGATATGAGCTTCTGCAAATTCTTGTTACTTATGGTTTTACTCCATTAGGATTCAGAGTCAAAACAAGATAAAATAAGAATATTTTCTTAGATTGCTGTAGATCATGACCTAAAGATCAATTCTAGATTATTCTTTACCAATTTCAGATTAGATGAGTTGCTTTGTGAGTTAATGAAAATGCTTGGTTGATCATGTTAGAGTATGAATGATTAGCTCTTTATCTATAAATGACTTTGCTTAGAATTAGCTTCATGCAAGATAGATCTACCGATTTAGGCTCTTGGACTAACTTACGATATTTGGAAAGGTTACGGTGATAAAAATAACTTAACTACAAGTTTCCTTCATTATTACCTAAAGTGTATTCATTCGCATTAAGGTCTAAAGTTATGTAGTTACTTAGGGTTATTCACTATTAAGATTAATGTGCGTAACATGAGGAAGTATGGTTATTTCTTCATAATGAGATGATTTATACCTTGCATAACAATCCTAAGCTAATTCCATAAGTTTTAGGCTTTGGCTGATACATTATATTCATTGCTTAAAATGCTAATATGATATTAAGGTTTGTATTACAGGAAATCGAATTGAAAGTGAGTAGCTAACAATTATCACTTAAGGTTATTTAACCTACAGGATAAATATGCGAACCTTAGCAAAATGAGATTATCTTTTCATAGCAGGGTAGTACATACTTTGGAGGGTGCTACAGGGTCGATTTCATAAGTTTTACGATTTAGATGAGATATTATATTCATTGTTGAAAAGGCTTAAGTGGAATCGTAAAGTTAACGATAATCGGAATCGACAGGAAAGTGAAACAAGAGGTTAACACTTAAGGGTTTTGGTCTGATGAGATTAATAGGCGAACCTTAATGGATTATGATTCTTTTTACAGAATATGGTAGTATAAACTTTGTACAGCATTACTAAACTGATTTTACTGATTTTAGTACTTGGATGAGTTATTTTATCTATCGATGAAATAGACTAAATGATCACGATGAATACGCTAAATCGGTTAACTTCATTTTGAGTTTGCGACTACATTATACAAGATCTTTAATTCATTTTTCAGGCATTAGCAGAATACCATCCTAGACATGTTTTAAAGTTGGTTTTGCATTATTTCAACTTCAATTGCAATAGATTATCTAATTACTTATTGTTTTAATTAACATTTTCTTCTATTAAAAGAATACCAATTAAGTCCGATTCTAAGTATTTTTGCACACATGGATTCTTGCTGTTTCGTGAACCAATTCAAAGTGTTATTACCATTTTATGGGCTATCATGCTAGTAGCTTGCTAATGGCCATAAAAGGGTTTAATGAGGATTAACAACCAACTTTATTAAACTTGGTTCCTAGATTAATTATTTTTGCATGATTAGGTTTATTACAATCCCAGAAGCACATAATCATTTCTTATATGATTTTATGAACTATTATACATTCATTTCTATTAATGGCCATATTAAGCTTTACTAATGTTTGCTAAACAAATGAATTAAACTTAGTTCAAAATTAAATGTATTTGCATATTTAAACACCTCCTGATCTTAACATCTCATGAATATTTATTTCACCATCTCAGTTCTTATTATTCATAAGTTTCCATTAAAATCATATTAGCATCAAAATCAAGGTTAAATTCGAATAACAATCTCTGTAATTGAAATTAAATCTTTTTACATATTTGGATTATTTCGATTTTAGATGAACATACAAATTTGTTTTATTGAATTGAATTAATACTTCAAAAGATATTTAAAGATCAACTATCGCTTAGTTGAAAATAGCCAATAAAACAAAATACGTTTTGTCATTACTAAAGCGTCTTTGACTCGGGTCTTCTTCAACCTCATTTCGTGGCTCTGCGTGAGAGAAAGCAGAGGATTCTAGGGCTGGCAATGAGGGCACTCCGGCAGATCTCCGGCGAATGCGAGGGTACCAGCAGGATCAGCTCGGCGAGGAGAGTCTGGAGATGAAGTCGACTTCACGGAGGACTTCAGGAGGCGCTGCAATGAGGTGGCGGCTCCAATGGCGGACGGTGGGGAGAGAAAACGAAAGCATGAGAGCTCAAATCGGTAGAAATGTAAGCATCAATGGATGCCAAGGATCCTATTTTCGGGGTTGAACAGGGTGGAAACTCACCGGATTGCTCCGCCCACGGTGGCCGGACTTGGAGGAGAAGAGGCTCATGGCGTACTATTTCGCATGGGAGAGACCCAAATTGTTGAGGGCTTTTGATCGATGGCTGTGATGCTCTAGCTCCAAGGATTCGGGAATGGGAGTCTCTCTTGCCCGGATTTTTCCCTCGCGGCTTGGGCTCAGAGGCTTCGGTTCATGGCAGAAAGGGGATGGAATTTGGGCGTCAGTGGGAGAATGAAATTTGGCGCTTGATCAGTAAGGTATGAAGTATGGCGAAGCTCGGGGTGAATCAATTTGGAAGACTACCACACGATGAGCTTGATTTGATGATTTCCCTTTTTTCGGTTCTCGGAGAAGAACGACAAAACGAGGAAGAAGAAGTGAAGCGGCTCGGTGAAAATGGGGAGGACTTCCTACCGCTTGAGGAGAAGGGAGAAGGAGTGGAGGGAAAGTGGAGCACTATCTCTGGTGGCTTTGTAGTGGGTCAGACTCCAAGCTTGGAGACTTCTCGATGGAGCAAGCGGCATTGCCAATGGAGCGAACGGGGTTGAGGCGATGAGTTCGTGACAAGCTCTGGGGACCACTGTCGAGGATCGGAATTCTCAAATGTGCCAACGGAACGGAAAAGGAACGAATGGCCCACGCGTCGGCGACTCTGATTAAATTTCGTTTCAAATTTTAATTTTTGATTGAGATCAATCGAAGTCTAGTATTTTTCAAATTTTGTTTTTCAAAAGAATTTGACCTCAGGATACTTCTATAAATTTTTCAATTCCATTTGTGACTCCATTATTTTATGTGAATTCCGACAATACCTTGTTTTGATTTAAATGTTGTTTTTCTATTTTATCTCTTTATTTCTTTATACATAAAATTTCAATTGCTAGCTCAAATAATTAAATTAAATGATCGAGTTCTCATGGCAATTTTATAAAGTTTTACTTTCTACATTTTTGCATTTTCCTATTTTTCATTCTCTAATTCTCTTTATTTGATTTTTCATGCAATGTAAAACTCCAAGGAAATTCAAATAAAACCAATAATGCCAAGAACTCAGAAATAAATATTTTCAAATTTAAAATATTTATTTTTACTTAATTGAATTTTCAGGATGTTACAAGTAATTAGATGTTAAAACTGTATTCTTGCATGGGGAGTTACATGAAGATATTTATATAGACCAACCTGAAGGTTTTGTTATTCCTGAAAAAAACACCTTGTTTGTAGATTAAAGAAATCTCTTTATGACTTGAAACAATCCCCTAGACAATGGTACAAGAAATTTGACTCATTTATGCCCTCTCATGGTTTTAAGCGATCTAATTATGATAGATGTGTTTACTTGAAGATTGTTAATGGTTCAGCTATATATTTGCTTTTTTATGTTGATGATATATTGATTGCTGCAAAAGATAAATCAGAAATAGCTAAACTGAAGGCACAATTGAGTAATAAATTTGAGATGAAGGATTTAGGTGCAGTAAGGAAAATTCTTGGTATGGAAATTATTAGAGCAAGAAAATCTGGTAAATTATACCTTAGTCAGCAAGGTTATATTGAGAAGGTCCTTTGTCGCTTTAATATGCATGATGCAAAACCAGTGAGTACTCCATTAGCTGCACATTTCAAATTATCTTCAGCTTTATATGCACAATCAGATAATGATATTGAGTACATGTCTAGAGTCCTATATTCCAGTGCAGTTGGCTCTCTTATGTATGCCATGATTTGTTCTCGTCCTGATTTATCTTATGTACTAAGTGTTGTTAGTAGATATATGGCTAATCCTGGCAAAGAGCATTGGAAAGCCGTTCAGTGGATTTTCAAATATTTTCGTGGTACTTGTAATGCTTGTTTGCAGTTTGGGAAATCTGAAGATGGACTTGTTGGTAATGTTGATTCTGACTTTGCTGGTGATTTAGATAAGAGGAGATCTCTTACAGGTTATATTTTTCACTATTAGAGGTTATGTTGTCAGTTGGAAAGTAAGCTTGTAGGCTACTGTTGCTCTATCAACTACTGAAGTTGAATATATGGCTATTTCTGAAGTATGTAAAGAAACTACTTGGTTGAGAGGTTTGTACACTGAGCTTTATGGGGTTACTTCTTGTGTTACTATATTTTGTGATAATCAAAGTGCTATTTGTCTCATAAAGTATCAGATGTTTCATGAAAAGACAAAACACATTGATGTGAGGTATCATTATATTCGAGATGTTATTGCTCAAGGTGACATCAAAATATCCAAGATAAGTACCTATGATAATCCTGCTGATATGATGACAAAGTCAATTTCTGCTACTAAGTTTGAGCTATGCTCAAGCTTAGTTGGAGTTACAGTTTAAGTCCTAGAGATTTTTTTTTCGCACTGGTGATACTTATTATTGAAGGGAGTTCATTGATGATTCTTTTGTTATAAGAGGGAATTCATCTCAAGGTAGAGTATTTGGGTGTTGATTCAAGTTCTCTTTTAGGCTTTAGGGACGCCTTTGGCCCATGTTTCGGTTTAGCCCGTTTTAGGCTCGAGTCGCTATTTCCTCCTTATAAATACCTCTTGTAAGCTGCATGGGGAGAGTGGACGGCTCATTGTAATCCCCTGTGTTTGTACTCAATTCCCCAAATAGTGAGATCGCCGATTGGCGTCCGTGGTTTTTTCCTGCAAGGGTTTTCTACGTAAAAATATGTGTCTCGTGATTGTTTTGATTTGTGCTTTTTTTCAACAGTGTTGGTAAGTACTCCTGTCTTCTGGTTGGGGTGTAGATGGATGATTTGATCATCACAGGCTCAAGTATGGCCAAGGTTGACAAGTTCAAGAACCAGATGAAAAACTTGTTAAGTATGAGCAATCTCAGTCTTCTCAGCTACTACCTAGGAATAGAGGTGGTTTAATCACATCATGTTATCGGGTTGTGCCAAGCAAGCTATGCAGGCAAGATACTTGAGAAAAGTGGAATGGCATACTGCAATTCAATTTTAACCCCTATGGAGGAGAGACAGAAACTGAGCAAAAATAGTACAACTCCACCGGTTGATACAACTAAATATCAGGGCATTGTGGGTAGTCTCAGGTACTTGGTTAACACCCGACCAGATATATATTATGCAGTTGGGATTATAAGTCGATTCATGGAACCACAAACAACCTAGCACATGGCAGTGGTGAAGAAAATTCTGAGGTATATCCAAGGTACACTTGATTTGGGGTGTATGTACGTGAAGAAAGGAGAAAAGGAGCCGCAACTAGTTAGGTACAGCGATAGTGATACGGCTGGTGACATGGATGATCGGAAGAGTACCACCGGCGTCGCTTATTATCTTGGCTACAACTTAGTGGGACGCGGATCCTCTGCCGTCGCCGTCTCTGCCGTACAGTCACTGCCGCGTGGGCCCCTCGTCGCGTAGGGCCTACGCGGCAGTGACCGTACGGCAGAGATTATAACGGCAGAGGATCTCTTTCCAACTTAGTGATATGGGTGTCACAGAAGCAAAAAATAGTGGCATTATCTTCTTTGTGAGGCTGAATACATAGCAGCTACTACGGGAGCATGTCAAGGTATTTGGCTTGGGAGGTTACTGGCAGAATTGCTGAAGAATGTGAAGAGCAAACTGGTCTTGAAAGTGGATAACAAGTCTGCTATAGCTCTTTGCAAGTACCCTGTGTATCACGACCAAAGCAAGCATATTGACACGAGGTACCATTTTATTCGTGAATGTGTTGAAGAAGGGAAGATAGAAGTGGAGTATATATGTGTGCACTGATGATCAGCTGGCTGACATCTTGACAAAACCTCTCAATCGTCTGAATTTCTTGGAGATGCGAACAAAGCTGGGACTTCAAATTGTGAAGAAGCAATAAGATTAGGGAGGTGATTATTGATAATAATCTTATTCCTTCCGGTATGCATGTTAGGGTCGAGTTATTTCAGTTAAGTTTGATACCTAGTTGGTATTGTTATCTAAACTAGTTAGTGTCAGATTCTGAATATATTGAAGAGTCCCAGGTTTTGAAGTTACAGAGTTTGCTGTTATTAGTTTTTAGTTTTTGTTAAATTGCCGGATCGTATACAGTAAAATATCCGGTTCAAACTCTGCAAAGTTTTGATTGAGCCTGTTAGGATCAGGAGTCAGAATTGCTATCCAAATTAGCATGTAATCTCTAATATATAAGTAAAGAAGAAAAACCTGAAAAGCTATGGTGGACATTGCGCAGCACAAAAAGAGTTTACTTGCTGTATTTGCTAGCTGTATCTTCTTCCTCATGGCGCGAGTTGTGTTCTCGTCGGGGAAAGCATCATGGAAAGCCATTGTGCTGTTGGAACAGAATGCTAAAAAATTTTGGAACAATTTCTCTTTATTACTTCTCACTCTGTCCGCTTACAAAACTGAGGCTTACCCCCATATTTATAACCAAAATTTCAGCCTACACAAACAGAATAGGATTCCACTTCCTTATCCTAATCGGACTCCTTATCCTAAATGGACTCTTACCAAAGCTCTTAATTAATTACAAAATTACCTCTAACATTTCCCTCTTAATTTTGTAACATAATTTCTAACATAATTCTACCTAATCTTCCAAATTTTTCCAGGCCTACCCCTGTCTCTTCCTTTTTCTTTTCTATCTCTACTCTCTGTTTTGCACCACCATGTAACGTCCTGTCCGCATACAGAATCTTCATGACACTGTACACCTCGGGAGAACTTCGCTGTTATTGCTTGCGCTGCATACGTGGCTTTCGTTACTGCATCCTGCAGCCGGGAGCACTCTTTCCTGCCACGGCTCCCCTTTTCTTTTTCTTTGTGGCACATGCTGAAGCTCCCGTGCGTGCTCTTCCTTCCTTCCAACGCTTGGACCCTTGCCTTAGGATTTCTTTCCTGCTTTCCTTGTGTGCCGCTGGAGCGCCACGCTCTGATTTTTCTTCCATGTACCGCACCTGTGCGTTTCTTTTCTTCCCTTTGCTGCAACTCCGCTGCCTGAGACTCCGTCCCTTTGTGCAACATACGATGACGAGCTTTTACCTCATGACAAATCAGCTTACAAGTTTTTAAGGAAATTTTGTACAACTGGTTTGGGGATCTCATAACCTTCATTAATAAATCTGTGTTCTTGTCATAAACACGCAAGAACTCTGCCTGCAGCTCTACTTTGCACCCTTCTTCTGCTATTTGCCCAAGACTAAGTATGTTGTTACACAAACTCGGTATATAGTAAATTTCAGAGAATAACTTCTGATCGCCGTTCTTGCATTGTATTAACATTGTTCCTTTGCCTCTTATTTGCACCATAGAGTCATCGCCAAACTTGACTTTTCCTGAAATTTTCTCGTGTTCATGAAACACAGAGCGATCTTCAGTCATGTGATTGCTTGCTCCATTGTCCAAATACCACAAATCAGTGTGATTGTGGCTATCTCCCTCCATGCATAATTTAGGAACTATATTCTCCTCGTTCAACATCAGCATGTTTGGCTTCTTTTCTTTGCACAATGAGAGTAGAGCCGGTTCGTCGTTTGCACTAGCTTGGGTGAGGTTTACCTCCTCGTTCTTCTTCTTATTCTTATTCTGGCAATCCGAAGCAAAGTGCCCATACTTGTTACAGTTGAAGCACTTTATATGGCTGCGACACTCCGACGCATATTGACCATATTTTTCACATTCAAAACATTTGATATGTGACTTATCTCGTGGTCTGTAATCACCATCTTGTTCAGACTTATCTCCTCGACCACCTCTGCCTCCTTGTCTACCGAAACCGCCGCGTCCATGCCCACGGTTGAGCTGCTTGCTATTACCTATTTCATCTCCCTTTAACAGCAACACCTGCTCGTTCTGGAACTGATACCCCTGCTCTTTACGGGACTGATACCCCTTCAGTAACTCTTCATACGCCTTCAGCGAACTGGTGATCTCCTCAATTTTCATATTCTCCAAATCAAAGGAGTACATGAGCACGGTGACGAAAGGCACAAACTTTTCTAGTACCACACGCAGGTACTTCTTCACTGCCACGGATTCCTCCATCCTGTCGCCAAGAGAAGTAATCTAATTATACAATGAAGTAAGCTTACCGGCAAACTCGTCCACCGACTGGGCTTCTCCCATCTAAAGATTCTCAAACTCGTTCCGTAGATTTTATAGTCGCACTTCCTTCACACGGTCAACTGCCACATGCATCTTCTGAAGTGTTAGCTATGCTTCACGTGCTATCTTCTTCCCAATGAACTGATGCATCATCGAATCTAGTACCGCCTGATAGATTGCAACAAAGACTGCTTATCTATCCTGTCATCTTCCTCAGTCTTCCCTTTTGGATCGACTGCACCCTAGACACTCTGGGCGCGCAAGATTGCCTTTATCTTCATTACCCATACTAGGTAATTGTCGATCGTCAGGAGAGGGTATTGGAGAGATATAGACCTACTCTGAGTCTTCGCCTTATCACCCATGATCTTTAGATTGCTTTTGCTGTGCGACTGTTTTTCTTTCACGATTTGCAAATAGATAGTGCACTTCCTTGTTTCTTGTGTCTGGATAAGTGCTTGATGTCGTTGCTACCAAGCGTCAAACCGAAGTGCTTCTTTGACTTCCCTTGACCCGAAAGTCCTGTTGCTGCACGTTTGCTTTTATTTCTCTTTCCCAACAACCGACTGCTCCGCACTTGGTCTCGCAGCCGCGCGTGGCCTTCGTTTGTTTTGCCCGCGGCCTTGGAACTCTCGTCTCTTCTTGATTGATCAGCACAGAGTTCCCCTGCCGCTTCCTCGCCTTGTCTGCTGGAAGTTCTCGCGCCACGCCAACGTCGCCCGCTTCTCTGCAGCGCTATCCTCCTATTGTTTTTCTCTTCGGACTCGGGATTGAAACGAACAAGTCGCTGAGCCGTCAGATCAGATGCTCCTCAATGATCTCGTCCCTCCTCGAGAACGATGATCTGCTTGTGCTTTCTCTTACGCACGCCCTGCAACTCACGAACAAACACACCGCTTCGCCGGTGTTTTATTTTTCTTGCGCTGCCAATCTCCGATCTTGCGTCGCTGAGAGACAGAATCTCCAAAGCTCTGATACCACTTATTGAAACAGAACACTAAAAAATTTTAGGACAATTTCTCTTTATTACTTCTCGCTCTATTCACTTATAAAACTGAGGTTTACTCCCATATTTATATCCAAAATTTCAGCCCACACAAATAAAATAGGATTCCACTTTCTTATCCTAATCGGACTCCTTATCTTAAATGGACTCTTACCAAAACTCGTTATTAATTACAAAATTACCTCTAACACGTGCGTCAGAAGGGAGTGCTTCCATGCTGACAGACTTGATACTTTTTCTTGCCAAAGTTAATAAACATGTCCACGCCCATGACTTCGTAAGCTCGACCGCTATGGCCTCCGCAAGCTTCGTCGGCCTCCGTGAGCTCCATGGCCCTTCACAAGTAGAACCAGCATTCCGCAGTCACCGGACATGGGCTCCTCGATCTCCGCAGCGAACGGACTCCATCAGCACCACCAACAATGGTCGTGGCCTCCGTGAACTCTGCTGACCTCAACAAGTTGTAGCAAACGCTCCGTAGGCACAGCGGCACGGACTCCGTGAGAGCTGTTATTTTTTTTTTAAGCGCAAAACAACAGGGGAAACCTCTGCCGGGAATTTAAATTAAGAGAGCTAAACAACCAAAACAACAGCAATACGGCCGGTGAGAAACCAGCCAAAGGGAAAATAAAAGGGAAAGGAAAAAAGAAAATTAGGCAAGTCTAATACCCCAAGCTAACAATGTCTCTCTAAGATTGACATCCAACCTATAAGATTGCAAGCGGATTTCAGCTAGGAACCAGTCCTTCTAAGAGAGAAAATTAACAGGCATGGATCTGAATATCTTGTCATTACGCTGCTTCCAAATACCCCAAACAGCAATCATGAAGACATCCATGAAGAAAGGCGCTTCCTCAGTAAAACAGGCGTCCGAAATTCTTTGGAAAATATGACTGTCAAGGTTCCAGGCAATTTGAAGAGCATTCCAACATCTTGTGCTAAAGGAACAAGCAAAGAAAAGATGATCTCTGGTTTCTTCGACAGGTTGATTGCAGAGAACGCAATTGTAATTGGAATCGGTGACAGAGCAATTCTTCCTCCTGAGAAGGTTTCTTGTGTTGAGACGATCCCAGCAAAAGAGCCAAGTAAAGATTTTTAGCTTGGAGGAGCATTTAGCTTTCTAGATCCACATAATCGGTCTAAGAACAGAGACATGACTGAAGACCATCTTATAGAACATGCTAGAAATAAAATTCTTAGACCTCCAAATATAAGTCCATTCATCCGGGTTATCATTCAGGATATTGACAGCATTGATCTTGGAGTGAAGCTCTTGAAGGTCTTAGAAGGCCTGATCCGAAAGTGGCAGATGAAAGTTGATGGAGACTGCCGGGTTAAGAATGAAGGATGCCACATCTGAGTGAATATTCTTGACAAAAGAGAAGAGATGAGGAAAATTAGATCTCATATGCATATTATTCCACATATCATCCCAGAAAAGTCTCCATCATCCCAGAAAAGAGGTGAGAGCTGTCGTTGTCAGCCGATCCCACTCCTTGTCGAAGGCGCTGTATCCCCCTTCTCCGATGAATTTTTTCTACTGTCACCATCCACAGCTCCATGCACCTCCTCCAGGTAGGCTTTTGTTGCAAGCGTAAGTACGTGTTCTCACATTTTGCAGCACGCGTACCCCTCCTTGCATGATTGCTGCACAAAATGTTTTCGTTTGTTGCAACTTGTCAATTAATTTGAAATCTTGTAAGAAAAATCTTTTTGTTGCACTGAATTAATTAATTGTTGTGTCAAAGTATATTTTTGTTGCAATAGGTTGTTGCTTTAATTTTGTTGCACGTTTGTCAAGACGAGCTTATTGCAGCGGAACATACGGTTTGTTCCACACACAACTAATTTGTTGTTGCCCGCTACAAATTTGTTGCATACATACCAATCTGTTGTTGCATAGCTTCAGGTTTTCCTCTTTTCTTGCAGATCGGGTGATTGGTTACACAATCATTTTGTTTTGTTGCAGTAGATAAGTAACTGTTTTGTTGAGCATTTCTATTGCAATGTGTTATTGCAACATGTTATTTCTGATGTCGCAGAAAGTTTTCTTTGTTGTTGCATATGCATCTTTGTACTATTGCAGGGACAAAATGTCTTTTTTTTTCAGATAATTAAATTTGTTGTTTTGGGAATTTTTTACTCAGAGAGTAGGCATCACCTGAGGCAATGGCGGCGGCAGTCGAGCCCCAAGGCCACCATCAGCGAGCTCCTCCTTCCTACAATCCTACTCTTATCGTTTCCTTCTCTGGCGGCCACGAGGAGAACGCTTCACAGTGATTATTGCATGCTATCTGTCCCTAACCTACTATATCCTGAGAAGTAAAAAAGAAGCAACTCTTTGGAACAAACTATGACATTATTTCGGAAGATATATATTGTGCTGCTTAAATAAGGAAAGCTATTTTTTTTTTAATTACAAGGTAGAAGTATATGCGCATACACCCCACGATCGAGTTTTGCCCCCTAGCTAATTAACATGAATTATGGAACTTGGGAATAAATCCACAACCTCACGCAGCGGGAACACAAGTTTTGCGAGCAAGGCTTAGATAAGAGGGATCAAGATCTTAATTATACAGTCGATGCTATTGCTAGCAAGCAGTGTGTGAGACCCCGTTCTGATGAACAGGAACCTCCATGTGATTACTGTGCTATTCCCTGGATCAGTAGCTAGCACTCACATGTTTACAACAATTGGAAATCACAACCACACATTTTAATAATTAAGCGGAAACGATAATACAAATAATATTACAACTCAGAGAAATATAGCAGCAAAAAAAGCAAGCCTTGTGGTTTACCCATCCAATCCCGCAGGCAACTGACCAGGCATAAACTTCAGATAGAATACGACGAAGAAAAATCCCGCAACTTACGATGGACAACTCCGAAGCTGCGCTAACTCAACCGCCTACAATATAATTAGGCAAGGGTGAGTATTTTACATACTCAGCAAGACTTGAGCAAAACCTATCATACATGCAGGCCACTTCAAAGGAAAGGTTTCTACAGTTAATTTGCATAAAGCGAATTTGAATTTGTAAATCAAGTTATTTGCAAACGGACTTTATAAAAGCATTTGATTGATAACAAATAAGTAAAGCATATGTAACACTCACAGTCCTCCATGACGTGAGCGACGAATCATTCACATTCACGAAATTCCATCAATGTCGGCCCTTTGACATAAAAACACGTTTGCAAAACAAAATGATACCAACCCTTTTGAAATAATAAAACATCTAGCATTGGAATGAAATCACCAAGTGCTTATGACTGCATGGCGCGCTAATTAATTAGATTTAAACTCTGCAGAGGTGTGCATCTTTACCCGCAAGGAATGATCAACTTTTGCCCGACACACTCAACACAACGTTTCTAAACACGGCAGGGCGTACACCGTTGCATTAGCAAGTAGACTGACCGAATACCCGTCGAGTAGTCTGACCGGAAAACTCGTGCAAAGCTCCGCCTACCAATAAACAAAGCCATGTCTAAATACATAACAAGCTATGGCTAACCCATCCTCACCCTTGTGGTTTGCACGGAAATCTCGGATCAATAGCGTCCCATTGCTCGGTCCTTAATCCGACACGCAGGCGACACTCCACCCTACACTACGTGCAATTCCTTTCACAACCGCTATTGCCAATAATCGCCCGCATCAAAGCATAGTTTCATTTTGGGTTTTTAATCAAAATTACCCACAACCAACAGTGCCATTTTCAATGTTTTCAGAAAACAATTATTGATTTGATCATCAGCTATTTTGATTCTAAAGCATGGCTAAGCAGGAATAAAATAAACGCATATACCCATGATGACATTAAGTAATGCCTAACCCTATTCTGTGGTTATCAAGGTTCACATTTCCATAATCTTCAAAGGAGAATTACAAGACAATAGTTATAACTATCAATCCACAAAATAGCAATTTACGTAAAGTAAACGCATGCATAAAACAATTTGATGCACAAAAAGGAATATAAAATACTGGGCTCAATATGGTCAAAGGATGCTTGCCTTGCTTAATTGGCTTCACGGCGAAGGCGAGGATTGCGGTTGACGAAGATGACGACGAAATAGCAACGCCGGGTTCTACTCGTCGAACAACGGAAATAAAGCAAAAACACTAACTTCAATAAGAGCGAAAGGAAATAGATAGCAAAACAAATAAACTCTTCACAAGAAATAGGGATTGCTCTTTTATGAATTTTATTAATCTTATTTTATGAATTCAAGATGCCAAAATTGGTTAGATTGATAGAATTAATCATTAGTTGCAAGTTTCATTGATTCACTATTCATGATATGAGTTTCTGTCAATTCTTTATTACTTACGGGTTTTGCTCTATTAGGATTCAAAGTCAAAGCAAGATAAAATAGGAATATTTTCTTAGATTACGGTAGATTATATCTTGAAGATCATTTCTAAGCTGTTCTGCACTAAAGTCAGATTTAGATGAGCTGCTTTGCGAGTTAATGAAAATGCTTAAACAATCACATTGGACTATGAGCGATTAGTTCTTTATCTTTAATTGATTTTGCTTAGAATTAGCTTAGCGCAAGTTAGATCTTCTGATTTAGGATACTAATAACATTTCCATGATATTTGAGAAGGTTCTGGTGATAAAAATAACTTAACTACGGATTCCTTCATTATTACCTAAAGTTTATTCATTCGCATTAAAGACTAAAGTAATATGATTACTTAGCGTTGTTCAGCTATTAGGATTAATATGCAAAACATGATGAAGTATGGTTATTTCTTCATAATGAGATGATTTATACTTTGTATAACAATCTTAAGCTGATTCCATAAATTTTAGGCTTTGGCTGATACATTATATTCATTGTTAAAAAGGCTTAAGTGGCATTGTTAAGTTAACGTTATTCGGAATCGGCCAAAAGTAAATCAAAAGGTTAATCACTTAAGGGTTTTGATCTAATGAGATTAATAGGCAAACCTTAATGGAATATGATTCTTTTTATAGAATATGGTAGTGTGAACTTTGTACAACGTTACTAAACTGACTTTACAAATTTTGGTATTTAAACGAGTTATTTTATCTATTGTTGAAATAGCCTAAATGATCACATTTGCAACCCTCAAATCGGCCAAGTTTCAACTCAGCTTCTAACTGCACTAAACATGATTCTTGATTCATTTGTCAGGCATTAGCAGAATACCATCCTAGAAATGTTTCAGAACTGGTTCGGCATTATTTTAACTTCAATTGCAATAGATTATATATTTACTTATTGTTATCATTAACATTTTCTTTCATTAAGAACATGCAACTTGAGTTTGATTTTGAATACTTATGCATACATGGGTTCTTGTTGTTTCCAGGAACCTATTCAAAGTGTTGTTACCATTTTATGAGTTATCATGCTATCATTTTGCTAATGGCCATAGCATGGTTAATTAATGATTTATGAAGCAATTATGTTAACCTTGGTTCTAAGATTAAATACTTTTTGCATGAGTAGGTTCATTACAATCCCAGAAGCACATAATTACTTCTTATATGATTTTATGAACTATTATACATTCATTCCTATTGAAGGCCATATTAAGCTTTATTAATGGTTGCTAAACAAATGAATTAAACTTAGTTCAAATATTAAATGTATTTGTATATTTGAATACATCCTGATCCTAAAATCATGTTAATATTCATTTCACCATTTCCGTTCTTATCATTCACAAGTTCTCATTAACATCATATTAGCACCATAATCACAGTTTAAATTAAATAATTATTTTGCGAGTCAAGAATTAAGTATTTTTACATATTTATATTCTTCTTGATTTTAGATGAATTTACCACTTTGTTTCAGGATTGAATAAAAATTACGAAGGTATTCACAAATGATTTTCATTCAAGATGGATGTTGACTTTACGTTTCATACTGAGGGCGCCATTTACCCCAAAGGCATACGCGGCCTCAGCTCTTTCTTCAGCCTCGATGGGTCGATCGCTCCCAACGCACAGGCAGAAACAGAGGAGCTCCTAGGGCTCGGCGGCGTAGGGTCTCTGGTGGATCTCCGTCGAAGGCGAGGGCATGGGGAGAATCAGCCTGGCGAGGTGCTTACAGGCGGTCTTGATTCGGTTGGAGGAAGTCAGAGGGCGCAATGAGGTTGAGCGCAGCTCAATGGCGGCTCGGTGGAGAAGGAAGACAAGGGCGTTAGAGACTGAATCGGTGGCCTAGTGAGCATCGAGGGACAGGGAGTTCATTCTTGGGGTTTACTCGGAAGGAGAAGCTCAGGGAGCTCTACCTGGCGGCCGGACTTGGGAAGAAAGGCGACGGGGAGCAGCCACATTTCGCATGGAAGGAGTTGGATTTTCTTGAGGGCTATTGATCGGTAGTGCCTGGTGATGCTTCGGCTCAGAGGGATTTGAAGAAGGATCACTGAAGCTCTCGCATTTTGCTTCGCGCCCGAGATGCAGAGTCTTTCGGCAATGGAGGAAATGGGGCTTGTTCTTGCGCTGGCTTGAGGGGAAAGGAGAAGGAGTGGAGGGGAATGAGGGAGGAGCTCGCCTGGGTGCGGTTTGTAGCCAAGAATTGTAGCAGCTGAGTGGAATTCGTGGCAGCAATCGCTGGTAGTGCGCCACTCAGGGCTTCGAGAGAATTCGGCAGTGGAAGGAACAGGGTTGGGAACCATGCATTCGGCAGCAAGGACCTGGGTCCACTATCAGTGATTGTAAATTCTCCAAGGTGCCAACAGAACGGAAAATCAACGGATGGCCCACGCGTCGGTGGCAATTCGAATTTCTAATTTCATTTTGATTTTCCTTTTGAGATCAATTGAAGTCTAGTATTTTTCAAATTTTGTTTTTCAAAAGTATTTGATCTCAGGATACTTCTATAAATTTTTCAATTCCATTTGTGACTCCATCATTTTATGTGAATTCCGACAACACGTTGTTTTGATTTAAATGTTGTTTTTTTCTATTTTTGTTCTTCATTCCCATTCGTTAGATTCTTCATGCAAAGAATAAATCCGAGGAAATCCAAATAGAGCAAATATTGGCAAGAAACTCAGAAATAAATATTTTCAAATTCAAAATATTCATTTTTACTTTATCTAATTTTTCAGGATGTTACACAGTGGCTGCAGTTGCCCGTGAAGACGATTACCAGGAGATGACGATGTCCATGACGCGTATGTACTGCGGTCACCTAACATGTTGTTCGTCCAGACATACCTAACATGGTTGGCAGGCACGATGACGACGAGTATTTGGACTAGTGAGTACGTTCTAGTGTCACTTGCAGGAGCCCAGGGCCGTTCATGGGCAAGGGCAAGGGCAAGGGCAAGAGTGGCGACCGCCCGGGGCCTCCTGTCCTGACGGCTCCATCTTGTACTATATACGTATAAGGGTAGATACACTAGTTGCAAAGGCTGAGCACTGTATTTTTTGAAGCTATGGAAATAAATTAACCTTTTCTCGCAAGCAGGACATAAATCTCTGTTCCTTCCGTAGTTGCCATCATGACCATGAATCTCAATACCATTTTTCTAATATGCTCATCAATTGAGACCAATGCAGTTAAAGTACTATTTTTCTAACCTTCTTAGTTGGTTGTTCATTAAATTTGTCCATGGAAATGCTTGTTCATTATGTGTTTTTAGAGGGATGATTCATAATATTTGTACTGCACTTTTGAATATCTAGCGAGAGAGTCTATTTTGGCTGGCTATCGAACAACAAGTTATTATTAAGGTTCTATCATAATTAATATAGTTCAATGTAAAATTATTTTATTTATTATTTAAGTGGTTATTTTAAATTCGAGCTAACGAGCTACTATCGAGCTGAGCCTTATTAATTTTTTTTTTTGCTTGAGATAGACTTATTTCAATTTTGAACCTATTAACTGCTATAATCAAAGAAATTTTGATTTGAACACTAATGAGCTTTTTTTGCCAGCCGTAAGTCTATTCTAGTTACAAAGAAAGAATTTATGCATATTCATTCATTAGTCATAGAAAAGTTCTATGAATTTGCATATTAATCTGGAATGAATAAAGCAACTTAATATCCATAAGTTGCATATCTCCATTGATATCATCTTATTCAAATAAACTTTTGGTTTACTTAAGTACTAAACCTCATAACCTGTATGAGTTCTCAACACTAAACTCTTCTTTAGGTTCAATTTGAAACACGTGATTCTTTTTCCCGAGTTCTGCAAACATCGAGCTTTGTATTTTAAATAGGCTTTTAATATGTAGCATTTGTGGATGTATAAGTTCCGCTAGTTAATTGCATAGGAAATGTATTTTTTAAAGTCATTGCATATTTTCGTCCTTAGCACACCAAATTACAGGAAGGCCCCTGCAGGATATCGATCTGTAGGTTCGCACCGCTGCAACATAATTAGGAGGCTTATAGGGAGAATCTAAATGTTTTGAGCCTTCTGAACTATATCTAATTAATAGAATCAATTTGCCTCACTCTCCCCGTATTTTAGCGCTTTATAGATAAAAAAATTACGTACTCACAGATAAAAAATACTCGGGTGTCATTTAGCAATTTCCACATAATTATTGGCCTCTCGTTGTGCACGCGCACTTGTAATCAGCTGCGTCTCGAAGATTATTGTGTTCAAAATTACGCCGTAAATAATTAGTAGCTGCTGTCTAATGGTCCTCGATGAGCAATAGCTCTGTTATATAACTATCCTTGGGTTTTCGCTGGCATGTATGTGCAGAATTTTCCATTTTTTTATTCATAGCATGTTCTTAAATTTCAAATTTGTTTTTATTAAGTCATGTATAGTGAAGAACTTTCAATTTTTGGCCCCACTAAATGTGCATAATTTAGGCTGAGTAGGAAGGCAATATATTGAATCTGAAGTGAAGAATGGCCCAAAACATGATGGCCCACATAAAGACTACCGGCCCAGAACCCTTAAATTCGTCAACCTCCTTTTTTTTTTTTGAGCCAAACTGCACGCTAGCACAATTGGTCATCCGGTCCAGCTCCCTTTTCTCTGCCTTTTGGTTTTTCTTTTCTCCGTCTTAAAAGCTCAAATAAAAGAGTGCCCTTTTAAATGGTCTTTTTTTGAAAGTTATAAGTCCCCTATAACTAAAAGCCATCAAATATGTGTTTGTTTATTTTACTGAGGCTATTGTTGAGATAGAATTTTTTTAAAATAATATATTTTTTATTCAAATTGTAAAAATATACTTCGATTGAAAATTATTGCAAAACTATACCTCTGTCGCCGTTTGAAATGACGATAGGGAAATGTCGCCGTATGATATCCGGCGACAAATAGTTGTGTCGCTGTTTGAATTGACAAGAAATAGCCACGTCGGTGCCATGTAAATGAAAAAACGGTCGGCCTTCCTATCGCCCAACCATACGACGACAATATAAAAATCGACCGTTAGTTTGGCGACAGAGGAGGTAGCCTTCTCTGTCCCAAACCAACGGGCGACAGAGACCGTGACCCTATATATAGGCCGAAGCGGTTACTGTTTAGCGTGATAAGCCCATTTTGCCTGCGAGAAAGAGAAGAGAGGAGAGGGAGGGAGGGAGAGGAGAGAAAGGAAAGGGAGGGAGTGTATCATCCTAAAAATTTTAAATAAGAATTTGAAATTTAAAAATAAAATTGAATAAAATTTTCAAATGCAGAAGAATGAATTAAAATCTTATCCTTCATCTCAATACCTTGAAATCCAACCTTATTCAAAGGATGAGCTGCAAAATAAAATTTCAAATCAATTAAAATATGAAAATGAGTTGAAAATAAAATTCACTTTGAAATTTCATTTAATCACAAACTTTCTTGAATTTTCGTTCTTAAGAAATCCTTTAGTATAAACTCAAATAATAGATAAAGAGAGGAGCAAAAATATTTCAACAATAAAATAAATAAAAAAATTTATCTAAGACCAGGAAAGCTTCAGTGACTCATTTATGAATTTTAAAATATCATGTCAAGCAATGATGCATGAAATGAAAGCCTAATAATGTGTCTTGACTAGCAATAGTAAAAATGTCAGAATTAAATGAAAATATTCCATCATCATTTTGACCATAAATTTTTATATTATCTTCACTATGAATCATTCCATAAACAGTAAAAATATCATGGAATAATGATTACATTTGTTAATTATAAAAATTCAAAAACAGTAAAGCCAAAAATCTGAAAATACAAATGTCAGAATTTTAATAAATAAAATATAAAGAACTGGAACTTGAAAATTTTACAAGATACTAATATTAAAATAAATAACATTGAAAAAAGTTTTATAAATTATTTATGAGATATAAACTTCCAGAAAATTTATAAACAAAAATTTAAATCTGTGCACAGTATATTGTCCGAATTTTTATAAATTTTACAGGCATTATCTGAAGCTGAAAATTTGTCAGGATAATCTTCCTTATCCATAGTACATGCCATAAAATTTTTATTAAATTGGCGACAAGATAGCTGACTGAATTCCATGAATCATTTTGGCTCATCATTGCCTGCGCGCAGGAAGAAGATAAGGTTGTTGTGTTTCAAATCAATAGAACATAGCACATGATTCCACATGGCAGTGATCAATCTCCTCTCTGTCAAGGCAATTGAAAGCCCATTATTTCTCTGCCATGCCATTACTTCATCTGATCTTCTCTTCCCTGCACATAAAACCACACCCCTGCCCTTCTTCTGCCACGCAAGCATTTTGAATCGAAATCGCTGCCATGGCAATCATTTCTCATCAATTTTCCTGCCATGGCAATCATTGCCAATCAATTCTCTACCATGCCGTTGCTTCACCTGGTCAAGGAAGTTTCGTTTCAAATTAGTAGAATAGCACTCATGAACCACTTGGCAGGATCGCGGCTCTCCTCTTCTCCCCGCACTAGTGATTAAAGACACCTTTGCCGCCGATTATTGCTGCGACAGAAGCTTGCCAAATCAATTCCAGCCACGACAAGCTTTCAGAGTCGCCCATGCCCTACCATCCCTAGTTCCTGCACTGCTCAGCCACGCCCTACCTCTGGCGCAGCCCATACTCCTCCCTGTGCAGCGCCGAGAGCCTTCCCGCCGAGTCTTGACTAGGGCGGGCTCATCTACCCTCGCCGGCTATAAAAGGCCACTCCCTGAACTCGCAAAAGCCATGTGCTCCATTCCCCTCTCCTTCTCATTCATTCCCTCCAGCCGAGATGCCCCATTTCTCCTCCCTTGCCGCCATTTTTGCAGTAAGATGAGAAAAGAGGTAAAACCCGATTGAATGGATTCCTTGAGAAATTAATTGGATATATGCCATTGTAGGAACCGCTTATTCGAGATTTGCCATCGTTCCTTTGCTTTTTTAAATGATGCCATTATGAAACCATGCTTATTCGAAATATGCCACCGCTCGCGACACGTGTCCCGTCCCCTCCGCATCGCCTAAAGTCTTGCCAGAATTTTGTGGAAATCTCCAAAGAAGATCTGAAGCTAAGATTTTTACCTTGGTGACCTGAGATCCTCATCTACCTTTGGTAAAAATATAAAAAATTAAAACTTACATTTGAAACTTTTGGAAATTCAAAAATAAAAACAAATAAAGTGAAAAATAGCAATGTCAGAATTTTTAAAATTTAAGTATAAAAGATAAAATTTTAAAACTTTATATAAGATTAATAATACTATTTCAGATCTTGATAAAAATTTTCATAAAATATTAATACCATTTTAGCCTTAAATTAAATATAAAACAAAATGGATGAAATTGAAGTACAAAGGGGCAAAATCGTCCGAATGGGCGCTCGGTTTGACCGAACGGGACACGTGTCGCGAGCAGTGGCATATTTAGAATAAGCACGGTTTCATAATGGCATCATTCGAAAAAGCAAAGGAATGATGGCAAATCTCGAATAAGCGGTTCCTACAGTGGCATATATCCAATTAACCCTTGAATATAGAGCACCCATACACATCCCTGAACTCATAGCCAATCTCAATTTCAACTCCTCTTTGCTGATTATCAGCCGCCACGAGCCCATTTCTTCTCCAGATCTGGCCACCGGTGGAGGACCTCCTCGGAGCTCCTCTCTTCCGGCAAACCCCAAAAATAGAACTCCTCGAGTCCCATGGTGCTCACCCCGTTACCCATTCCAGTTGATTTGCACTCATCTTCTTCTCCGACGAATCACCGTCATTGCCACTGCCCTGCTCTGGTGGGAGCTCTGCTCCAGCCACTACCAAAACAAATTGAAGCCTCCCCTGAGTCTGTGCTACCAGGGTGGTGCTTCCCCACTCACCGGCTAGCCTTCTCCAGCCGCCGCTCGTCGCCAGCGTCGTGCCCTGGCTCCATCTCTGTTTTCTCTCACTGCCACTTAGGTCCCAGTAGTCGGTGACTTAGGTAAGATCAGTTCAAGCGCTAAAAGACACTTCCCTATGTTGAAAACATGTTTCATATTTTTCCTGTAATTCTCTTAACCGGGCTGATTTCAATCTTGAATATCTTTCTCATTTTTAGTCCAATTAAGATGAAAAAAATTATAAATTCATCTAAAATCAAGTACTTCTAGAATATGAAAAAATATTTTGAAAAATAGAACTAGATGAATTTGAAATTCAAATTTAAAGAAAAGGCCTGAATATATGCTTCACATAAAAATTCTACAAACAAACTTAGAATTATGTGAAACCAATTTTTATAGAATCCTTATGTTACCAGAAACATAAATATATAAAAATATTTGAATTTCACTTATGTTTGAATCATTTTTTAAAAAGGATCATTTTCAATGCCTTAAATATTCAAAAGGGGAATAAATGGTACAAAAGAAATCTGAAATAAATGAAATTGATTCCTAAATAACTAGTATGTCAGTAGGCTCCTAAATATATCATAACATTTAAATAACAATTTTGTTGTGAATTGTCTCATGAATGGGATGTGATTCTAAAGTAGGAGATATGTATATACATACACCTTGTAACTAGCTATAACACACATGAATAAATAAATGTCTCAGGAGGATCGTGACACAGAGTTGCTGTACAACAATAGAATGTTTAAGAAGTGAACTTGAATTGGAATAAGACTCTAGTGTAAGGGATAAATATATGTATATACATGTGCATATGAAACACCTCGGCTAAAATCAAAATAATGCAAAATTAGTTTCAAAACACTTCTAAGGTCATCCCCTACTTATGCTAGAAAAATGAGTTAAGAAATCATATTTAGCATAGTCGCAAACTTAAAATAAAATACAACTTCCCATAAAGTCAATTATGTGATCATTTAAGCCATTTTGGCAACATGTAAAACTTATCGTCTAAATTCTATTATTAGGGAAATCTATTCAAAAACACTCTCCATTATATGTACTACTATAATCTAGAAAAATATTCTATTTAGAACGTGCTCTGTATATAAATCTCACTGCAAAACACCCTTTGTGAAATAGTCGCATAGAAAACTAAGCCAACTAAGCAATTTCGATGGCCTGTAGAATAACTCGTCTAAATACAAATTTTGAAAAGATTAGCGTAGAAACATTATTTGATATATGAACTACTATATTCTAGAAAAACATATTATTTACAACTTGCTTATCAACAAGATCCAGCTAATTCAAAACCCTTAAGTGTTAATCATGCGCTTCACCATTCTCGCCGATTCCCTGTAACGTAAACTTTATAATACCACATAAGCCTTTTCAGTGATAAATATAATATCTTTTCCAAATCCTAAAATTTATAAAATTAGTTTAGAAATACTCTCCAAAGTATAGACTACCATAATATGAAGAAATAATCTTATTCTGTTATGCTTTGGATATTAATCCTGTTAGCAGAATAACCTAAAGTATTATGATTGTCGAACTTGATAATATGAATAAACGAACTCGGAAACAATGAGGAAATCTATAGTTAAGATATTTGTGTCACCAGAATCTTCTTAGAAAGCACAAACATATAACTAGTAACCTATCATAATAGGTCCAGTATATTCAAACTAATTCTTATGCAATGTTAATTAAGAAATGAATGATATTCACATATATACATTATACAACAAATTGACTATTGATTAATTCTATTAATCTAAATAATTTTTGCATCTTGAATTCGTAAGATAAGAATAGATAATACACAAAAGAAATCATGTATTGCTCGATCGAAAAGCTGTTAACGGAATGAACGTGTATAAATATACATAATCAACTAAAATATAAGATGTGAAGTCATTTAACCCAAGCCCTAAATCATGCCTATTTCTATAGCAAGTTTTTATTTGCTTTTCTATCTATTTTATTTTTGCCCTTATTAAAGTTTATTATTTGCTATATTTCCATCGAACAACGTATAGAACTCGACGTTACTAACTCTGTCACCATCAACGCCAGCTGCGACTACGACTTCATCATAAACAACAAATAAGCAAGGCAAGCACCCTTTGATCATATTAGTCCCAGTGTTTATTTTCCTTTTATTTATCAAGTGGCTCATGCATACGTTTATTTTCTATAAATTTGCTATTTTGTGGTAATAACAAAATATACCTGTTATCTCATGGAACTTCCTTGATAAGTATGGACATGTGAACCTTGATAGCCATAGGATGGGTTAGACAATAAATAATGTCAACATGGGTATAAGCAATTACATATTATTCATACATAGTCATACTTTAGAACCAACGATGTAAATGATCAGATCAAAATTGTTTATTGAGGAATTGAAAATGATGGTTACGACATGATGTTGGATATGGGTATTTTGAATAAAAACTCAAAATAAAAGTATGATTTTGATGCGAGCAATTATTGGCAATAGCCGGATGTACATGAGGGTTTGAACGTAGTGTAGGGTGGAATATTGTCCGTGTCAGATTAAGGACCGAGCTATGGGTTGCTTACAAGTAAAAAATCCGTACAACCACAAGTGCTAGTATGGGATAGTCGTAACCTATTAAGTTGCTTAAATCTGGCTTTGCACATTAGTAGGCGAGAGATAGTAGAAGCACTCCGATCAAGTTTGCTTATGAGGGGCTTCCACACGCAGTGTGGGTAAATGCATGTCGGTACAACTGTGTACGCCTTGTAATGAGAAGAAACATTTATTACTGGGGTAATGCTCATATTTTCAACACAAAAGACAGGGTCTGCCTGCCATTCTTGTTTCTTCTCCATAGCAAGGAATAACGTCACTGGGCTGGTGCAAAGTCGGGTTTAGGTAATGTATCGGTTATGTTATGATCTATCTGCGGCACACCTAAGGAAGTTTGCTAATAGCTTGCACAAAAAGCTTATCATTTCTTATGGGTAAAGCTGTACACCTTTGCAGAGTGTAAATCTAATTAATTAGCCGCGCATATGGTCAAAGGCACTTGGTAACGTCATCACATAGCTAGTTGTTTTATTATTTTCAAAATGGGATGATTTTCACCTGATGCGCCTAGTTTTGGCAAAGATTATGGTTATGCCTTGGGTGGCAAAAAATTGGATATCTCGACGCTCACATTATGGAGGACTGTGAGTTGCTACTTATACTCTACTGTTACTTTTATATCAATCAAACATGCTTTTACAAATTCCATTTCACAATTGCAACTTGTCTTGCAAATCAAATGTTGCTTTATGCAAATTAACCGTAGAAGCCTCCTTTGACATGGCTTTGAATTTATGCATTTGCAAATACTACCTTAAGTCTTACTGAGTATGAAAGTACTCAACCTTGTTTATTATGTTGTTTTAGGTGGATAAGACAACGAGGCTCTAAAGAATATCTTTTCATCGCAGGTTATGGGAATTTCAAGTGAAGCGATCTCTCTAGGGATTTGTGCCTTGTCAGTTGTCTGAGGGTTGGATGGGCACATTACAAGACTTTGCTTCTCCTGTGCTATGAATATTTCCTCTGAGTTGTAAAATACATTGTATAATTAGCTTCCGCATTAATATTATGATGTATGGTTGTGGTTCCAATTGTTGTAAATGTGCTTACTAGCTACTGATCCAGGGACTAATACGGAATGCACATTAAATTTCTATTTTTGCAAAAATGGGGGTCATTACAAGGAGGGAGGGAGAGAAGAGAAAGAAAAGAGGGAAGGAGAGAAGGGAAGGGGAGAGGAGAAAGCAAGATTTGAGGTTTCTGTTCATTGTGCGGGTAAATTTTTTCTATTTATTTTGTTTAGAAATATACCATGGTAGGATAGCAAAAATAATAGATCTAGTTAAATTTAGAGGTTATGGATAGATTTAGTATATTTTTAGTAATTTAGTTGTTTTGTATAAATACATTTACGTAGATATATATTTTAGTAAAAATAATATATTTTAGGAATATAGTTATTTTTTTACATATAGATCTAGATAGATATATATTTTTTAGAAGTGTGGATATAAATAGATCTAGATATATTTTTTGAGTATATAGATATTGTTATGTTAGGTGTCATAGTATTTTTTACGAAAAGTAATTAATTCGTGGGTTAGTGAATTAGTCCGCAAATATGTTAGAACGAGTTCCATTTAGAATCTATTATGGAGAAGGGGTTGTCATGTATGGTTAGAGGGTGCAGATCTGAGTAACTTCTAGCATGTGGACAGAAGTTTGAGTAGAGTCGAGGAGTGTATATTTTCTTCTTTGTTGAATTGGTTATATTATACTTTTCGAATGAAACCATATCAGTACCAATTAAAATTATTTTGCCTTTGTAGTATGTGAAATGGTCATGTTTATTGGAAGTTAGTTGAGGTGAAGGGAACTGCATCGTAGAGGTCGATATGTGAGGGGGGCAGAGCAACGTGGATGGTATCGGGTGCTTTTAGTGCAAGCGTATGATAGGGTTGTTGCCTCACAAAGCAGCAGTTAGATGCCGATGAGTATAATGAGCCTAAAAATGAGTTCAGTTATAGTGACACCGAAATTAGGAAATCTAGCCGTGAGTAGCATGTACAGGAATGCAACAAGAACATCATTTATCAGAGTGGTGAATAAGTTGAGGTTGGGGAGAATGATGAAAACATTGCACAAGAAGCGCTGAGACAAGTAGACGAAGGTGAGAAAATTGAGGAAATAATAGCAAGGATGGAAGAGGAAGATCGTGAATACACCAAAAGACTAGTTGAAGATGACGATGACTCGGATGAGGAAGATGGATGTACGGAGCCGCTTATGCTAACAGATTGGAGCACACATCAATTTAATAAGCTGGTTGTGAATGAAGGCAGCGATACACCTTGACAGTATAGTGAGAATGATGTTATTTCCTATTCATTCACCCTACTAATCTTTTTAGCATTATCTATAAGATCACTAATTCGTATGGTCGTCTTTTGTGTTAGTTATTCTCGGAGGATAAAGAGTTACTGAACAAAGATATCATAGAATTTGTAGCGATGTATATGCTCTTCGGCGGGGTATGATGCCTGGTTTATGCAGAACATGCAGAAGAGGATCTAACTTGAGGTGGAGGGGTAGAGGTCCACCTAGTACTATTGTAGTAGAAAGTTCAAGAGGACGTTTAACCACCACCAAAAGAGTGCTTGCTCCTAACTATACAAATGACGATGACGATGGCCATAGAATGTATGGTTTTGTGACTTAGTCCTTCATCAGAGGTATGTACCTATATTGTATCCTAGTTTTATGAATTCCCTAAGACATTATGTATCTTAGGTGTAGTTCACATGCCATGCTATTACGGATGTTGTACTTACTGCACTTTGTAATATCAATGTCGGGTTTTATTCAATATTTTACTATGATTTGTCATCAAATTTATCGCAAACTGAAAGATAATGAGGAACAACGAAATTTAAATTTTTTATCAAAAAAAGTAACTAACAAATAATTTTATAAAATACTACATGAATTATCACTAACAAATATGAATTTTTCTAAATTTATTAAACCTTGGTTTCAACTCTCAAATTCTAGCAACTATCAAAATAACACTAAATTTTAATAATTAATGCTCACAAGTTACAACCAATTTTCGAATGAAATCAATGCAAAAATATTCCTCATAAATTTAATTTCCTCTAAAAAGTTTCATGATTTTTATAATTTATTTGGTTTGGGTGCTCTGTAGCCTAACCATTTGACGACAACTCTCTATCGCTAAATGGTTGGGCGACAGAGGCCTGTCACCCTTTTATTGGGCGACAGAGAGGCCACATCAGCGTTGATTTAGCTTTTTCTGCGTTTTGCTCTATTATCGCCCAACCATATGGCAACAGAGGTGTAGTTTTGCAATTTTTTAGATCAAGATATATTTTTGCAATTTGAATAAAAAATGTATTGTTTAAAAAAATTATGTTGAAATACGTTTGGATTATAAGTCCTAATTGTTCAAATACGTTTGGACTCTACCATGCTGTGGGCGAATTCAAATCTAACTCTTGTTTGTTTCTACTATAAATATAGTATTCTCTTATATAAGAGAATCAATCTAATAAAGAGAGAGTTTTGACTTCCAATATCGTGTGTGCTCCTCTTTTTTTTCCATCTATTCGATCAGTGCATTGTGGTTGATCTACGATGGACATCATCATTTTATAACTATTTAAGTAAAAAAAAGTTTAAGTTATAAATAAAAAATCTAAGCCATGAATATTCAAATAATAAAGAATAAACTGCACTATACACAAGTAATGTTTCACTTGTTTCACTTTGCACCATAGTTAACAAATATTTTCGCTTTACAGCAGGCTAACACAAGATTAATTTCAGTTTGCACTAGCATAGGTCGCTTTACCCTAACCGGCTCGGCCACTAGTTGCAGGTCACACCGAACCATCTTCAGCCCAACTCGTCAACATATGAGACGAGGTGGCGCCCTCTACATCAGCGATGTTCCGAATAGGATGAAAATGATAATATGGATGATAATGGTTCTACTATATTGTTTTTATTTTTTGGATATGAATATGAATGCGAATAATATCTAATACAAATATAAAATGAATATGAATCGAAACAAAAACGATCACGAATATTTATCGAAATATGAAAACCTTTTAAATTGTACATACAAAATGAACAAAACAACTTAACTAGTTTATTTGGTCCAAACATCCATGAAGAACATGTAATGACCTAAGATTTGTATTCTTCGTTGAATTATATTTAAAATAATAAATTATTTATTTATGAGTTTTTATATATGTTTAGCTACTTATTTTAAATATTTTCCTATTAAGGACAACAGTGTTTGAATTTTTGAGAAAATTTAAAAGCTGATAAAATCTTGAAAATAATTTTGTTAAATGATAGATTTGTGATCTTTCTAAAAAAACCGTAATTTTTGTAGCTAGTTTCCCAATTTTAATAATTGAAACTTGATTTGTGGATTAATTAAATTAAAAAATAATTTTAAAATTCATAAACTTTTTTTAGGCCAAATGAGTAGCCTTGGTCCAGCCCACATGCATATCTAGATAATCCCACCCATGAATATTTGGATTATCCAGAGATCCATATTCGTATTCGATGGATAGTGAGTTACCAAATTTGTATCTGTATCTGACAGAAAAATCTATATTCATTTATGATCCGATACTATCTAACACATATCCAAGCCAATAGAATCCGTACCTAAAAATTATCCAGATGTATTGAAAATATTTTATCAGTTTTCATCTGTGATTACGAAGGGTGGAGACAAGGTGAAGCCCCTCCGCAACAGCAGCGATGAAGGGGGGGTGGGGTTGCATCCGAGTCTCCGAGCTTCGTCGGGCTGAGGAGGACACGACCTCACCTCGTCGAGACGTGAGTAAGCATGAAGCCATTAGAGCAATTTCAACCCAAACCCTATATTTCCCCTAAATCACTTATTTAGGGGTGATGTAAAATTAGGAGTACCCTATATCAAATTTGTCTCCAACCCACACTCCCTATTACTCACCCCTATTATTTATCTAAACATTATTATTATTATACACCCATGAATTATTTACTAAAAATAGAAATAACAAATAAAAAAATGTTGAAGAAAATAGTAGGGAAAGAGAAAGCCCCTAGATGTAGGGGTGAGAAGGGGTCTCCCTAGAATAGGGGTTCCTTATAAGGGTTGGGTTAGAGCAACTCCAACCCAAAACCTTATATTTTCCCCCTAAATCATTCATTTAGGGGTGATGTACAAATTAGGGGCACCTTATATCAAATTTGTCTCCAACCCACACTCCCCATTACTCATCCCTATTATTTATCTAAACATTATTATTACTTTGCACCCATGAATTATTTACTAAAAATAGAAATAACAAATAAAAAAATGTTGAAGAAAATAATAGGGGGGAAGGAGAAAACCCCTAGATGTAGGGGTGAGAAGGGGCCTCCCTAGAATAGGGGTTCCTTATAAGGGTTGGGTTGGAGCTCATATTTTTCCAATTCTCCTTATAATTTAGGATAGGGGGAGGTTTAGAGGGTGGGTTAGGCTTGCTCTTAGAGCTCATATTTTTCTAATTCTCCTTATAATTTAGGATAGGGAGAGGTTTAGGGGGTGGGTTGGGCTTGCTCTTAGTGCATCCTGTTTTAGTCAGCAATTTGGGGAACGAGGTCAGGTGGGCTTGGTGTGATCGGGGGTTTCGATTCGTCGTGTTTTTCTTTTGTCGGATTTGACAAGGATTTGAGGATTAGGGTTCATGGCAATTTGGGGATTTAGGATTAATTCCGGCTTCTTTTGCATAAGGAAGCCTTAGAATTACCAAAGTACTGTTTTGATCCCATTTCAATGTCAATTAGCAGGGGAAAGCATAAAAACACCGCTCAGAAACTAATCTTGACTTAGCCTGATGCAAAGTGAAAGTATTTGTTAACTCTGATATAAAGTGAAACAAGTGACAAGTTACTGGTACAAATAAGTGCAATTTACTCAATAATAAAAGCAACAACAAACATGCAGATGTTTATTTTTCCTTTTGAGAAATGTATAGTGTGTGGGTTAATAGAGTTATATTAAATTTTAATAACCAAAAGGTCTCAAGAATAAGCATCCAGAAGACGCACTATAAACTATCTAACATGCAATTAGTTTTATCCATACAATTAACATGGGTGCAACCACGGGTGACCGGTTAATCTAGCCATCTGTTGGCACCAGAGAACCAACTCAGTGCCGCTTGATCAGTTCAGTGTAGTACTAGTAACGTGCTCCAAACAAGGTTCAAAATCACAGCAAAATTTCAGAAATTTTGTTCGAGATTTCGGATTTCAGCTGGGGATGAAATTCAATATCCTAGCTAGATAAAAAATTAAATTACTACACTACCAGATTTAGGTCAATAACTCTCAAAAATGTTATCTTCTATAAAAATTTGTTGAAAAACCGAATTTTTGAGACATTTTATAAAAATAAAAGGAACACTCCCAGATTTTTATAAAATTGAACAAGCTTGATCATACTCTAAAAAATTTATAGTACCATTTTTAGTAGTTTAGAATCATACAAAAAATGTCCAAAAGAATTAAACTTCATTTTTTATCTTTAAAAAAATCAAAAAACAGAATGAACATAACATAACTAATACAGTAAACTTGTTAGAATTTTATAAATTCCCTCAAGTGTGATAATCATCCAAAGTTTTTAGAAGAGCTTAAGCATTGCCTCAGAACCCTTATTTAAAAGTTTCAAAAATTCTAAACCTATTTTGATAGCTTAGTAAAATATATAGAAGCAGTAAACTTGTCACATGTTTTATAAAAAATCAAAGAAGCAATTTCATATTTTCTAAAAATATATACAAGCTTGATCATACATTGAAAAATTTATGATACCATATTTAGTAGCCTAAGATCATACAAAAAAATTTCAAAATAATTGAACTTCATTTTTTTTCAAGGAACATAAATGTAAAATGAGAATTATGTCATAATTTTATAAATTAAGCAGAGTGTGATAATGATCCAAAATTTTTAGAAGACTTTAAACATTGCCTTAGCACAAAAATTATGTTGTTTTGTTTGTTGAATCAAAAGCGGTAGAAATTATCATAATTTTATAAATTCATCCAAAAAATTTTATAGAAACATTAATAATTTGTCGAGTGTGATAATGATCCAAAATTTTTAGAAGACTTTAAACATTGCCTTAGCACCCTTCTGTAAAATTTTAAAAAAATTGTAAAATTGTTTTGTTTGTTGAATCAAAACGGTAGAAGCATTGGCTCAGCCTTTTATTAAGACAGTACCAATTTCTGAATTTTTAAAAAATTTCAAGTTTGATCATCATCCAAAAATTTTATAGAAACATTAATAATTTGTCAGGATTATCTACAAAATTTTTCAATAGAAAATTTTTCAAAATTTTCTAACATCGTTTAAACTATTTTTCATTCGTTTCAAATTTGTTGAGATTTCAAAATTTCAGTCAAAATCTTGGCAATTTCAGCAACAATTTCAGAAATCTCGGTTCAAAACTTACTGAATTTGAATTTTCACCATTTTCATCCAAAATTTTGAGATTTCACTAAAATTTCGGATTTCAGCCATCACCGAGATAGGATCCGAAAATAAATTTCAAACCTTAACTCCAATTGTTCATTGCGAATGGTGATCCAAATGAATTACATCCCGATTAACTTGACCATGGACCAGAGAATGGGCAGTTGCCCAGTTTTGGAAACCGGTGTGATTCCAATGAGGATCGACTCGTGGGCCCCACTAATAAATAAAATTAGTACGGACATATACACATATGTACGTTAAGCAAGGTAGTCAGTTAAAGGCTTTGGAGTCTATAAATTTTTTTAGCATGGTTAGGACGCACATACATGTGTATGCTCGTGTGGTATGTGTAGGAGGTGTGTGCGTCCTTGTCCTTATCTTTGTACAACAAAAACAAAAACAAAAACAGAACTTGAGGATGGATCAAACATGCATGCAGATCATATTAGCTTGCTTAATTTGCCGCATGTTAGATAATATATAAACTGCTGCGCACGAGGACCGAGGCAGATTAGTCTCGTGTTTAAGACCAAGGGCACGAGGGGCGGTATATATTAAAATCAATTGATGATGGACAAGTGTGTGGTCAAAGAACAGTGCAACGACGTTGTAGGCACGATGTGCGGGTCAGACAAGAATTATCGTGCAACGCTTTTCCTTACAAGCGACGCACTTGCGCTGCCAGTGCTACTCTTAGCTTGCAAGCTCTCTCAAAGGTACATAGTACACAGACATCGTACTGTGGTGGATACAAAGGAGGGCTTACCTTTAGCTAGAGCACCGATTTTGATCATCCTGTTTTTGATACTTCCTTAGTCCTATAGCCTTTTTCTATAGAGACCCTCCTTTCACATCCACCATGAATGCAAAGAAGTACAACAGCGTTAAACACCCCCTCTAATTTTCTATAGAGACCCTCCTTTCACATCCATCACATTGCCACATGGCCCCAATGATTTCCCGCTAAGTCTCTCATGCATCTAGACTCTCTCTAACCGTTCTCATTTGTAAATGGACCCAAATCACTTGGCGCGCCACGTATTCTTGACAGTTTCACCATAGCGGCATTAGCTTCCCTGACTGTTCTGGACCTCAACTACTCCTTCAGCCTAGTCCCAGTCCATGCCGTTGCCCGCCATATCCATCACTAATACTTTACACTCTAAGTCTTTGTCTTTCCGGTTCGCAACCACTTCTCGGCCTCAGTCATCTGGACCTCACTCTCCTAGCCTAGTCCCGATCTCCTCCGCCTCACCATGACCTAGCTACGAAATCCTGCAACCATAGAAACAACCAAATCATCACTTAGTACTGTTCACAATGATATGCAATAAACATCACATAATGCAAACCTAGATCAACCATTCGCTAGAAAGTTGGTACTACCGCCAACTAAGGCCGTTAGTACCGCAAGTCTACTACTACCACTCATGATTGGACGGTAGTACCACTCCCATTGAATAACCCCGAGAGACATCTCCCTGGAAAATAACAACCGCCACCGATAAGTCGGTAGTACCGCTCGGCCAGTAATACTACCCCAAGGCTGGTAGTACCACTTTTGCCCAACCTAGAGAATCACCTCTCCGTAAAAAACCTACCGCTCACACGACTAGTAGCTCCGTAAGGCCAGTACTACTGCCCTAGGACAATAGTGCCGCCTAGCTAGTACTACGTCCTGACCGACAACCTTCAAATAACTTCAAATTCAAATCAAAGCTCAAACACTATGAATAACTCATCACAAACATGGATAGACCTCCACATGGTTTTTCAATCTACTCCTTGATGAGTATATTGACAAACACCACAAAAGGTACAAATTTAAGTTTGAAAGCAAAAGAAGAAAGTAATTTGATTGCAAAACATTACTTGATCTAGAGCAAGAGAAAATAAGATCATGACTAAGTTGGAAAGAAGAATTTTAGAGCAAGCTAAGTGAAAAAATAAGTTTTCCACAAAAGTTCTAAAAATCCACAAAATCTCCCAAAAGCTCAATTTTGCTTATGATCGTAGGAAAGAACAATTTTTTACCATAATCATAAGAACAAAGTGGCATTCACATTTCCCCTTTGATGATGCCCTTTTCACATTTTCTCACCCTTTTATCAACATGGGTATCAAGAGAGCATTTTCTCCCCCTTTTATCATGTATTCTTGAAATGCATCCTAAAAGAGTCTTGAAAATTATCCAAGTGACTACAATAACAAAGTATGATACCAAACTACTCAAGTTTATATTATGCTAAACAAAATCATATCCAATTGGATGTGCCACTACTCATGCTAGCAAGCAAAAAGAAAACTATGCTATTTTTGGATGATTTCAACAGAGCAACACTCATAATAATCTCTAAACTAGAAGCAAAGTCATACTATATATCAAAGGGTAAATTTCTCATATGCCACTGGAAGTTTACCTCATCCCCTATTTGCCACTCATTGTGTCAATGACATGTGGGCCCAGGGCCTACATGTCATTGACACATTTTGGGATTTCTCAAATTCACAATGGCAAATTGGGAATTAATCCTATATCAAATGGAGAACCTAGAGTTCAACCTAATCAACAATTTAGGGAGCTAGAAGTGCATAAGAGATCTTTCATGCTCAATCATTTTTTGTGAATGCAAATTTTAAATTTTAACACACACAAAAAGGCTTTGAGGGCTTATCCTAGCAAAGCACATCCTCGATAGGGAGCTATCGACAAAAGCATACTAGACTTCACTCTCTTCCTCATTTTTGTTTTTATTTGTATTGCTTAATTTTTGATTAACTCATGCTATAATCGACCATCTCAAAAATGACTCTTAAAAGAATGGTTTTGGATATATACAATACATTCCAAATTCATCCTAAGTGCAATAGGAAGTAGTTTTGTGAATATAAAATATTGGGTTCAATCGTAGCACACATAGGTCAATATTTGATTATTTTTAACATTTAGATTTATAAGCAATTGAAGGATTCAAGTATACAACACCCTAGCTACACTCAAGCTGCTCTAGAGACTCGGTAAAAACCCAAGATCTCACAAAACATGGCATATGCAACTATTGAGGAAATATAGCAAGTAAAAGCTACAAGTTTCATCAAGTTTTCATCAAAGCTCAAATTTTAATTTTCAGCAAGCTTAGCATGATGAAGTAATATGAAATTAGAAATGACTAAGTTAGCAATGATCTTCAGAAAAGTAGCAACGTGCATATCATGAATGATAGGTCATTTGTATAATAGAAAAAGCTCATTAAAACAGAAAATGAAGTCTATATGCAATACATGAATAAGCTTCTCAAAAACTCCCCATCAACAAGTGATTCAATTTTAAGTGCAAATCTGGTTCAAGTTGAGTTATTAGCAAAATTAAGTTCTGAAAGATTCCAAATAAACCTCACAAAAACTATAAATGCAGAATAAGGAGAAGAAGCCGAGAAACTGCAAACTGTGTGGCTATAAAGTATAGAAAAGATGATAGAGAACATTTTGGCTTAGACTCGCTCTCATCTTTCCTATATGACTAACGTACGAAAACTGACTCTACAAACCCAAAATAGAGAGTACACATAGATCTTGTCTACCCAGAGGGTCCAACACCTACTAGACCTATAAGACTGTGAGGGAACTTAAATTAGAGAAAAGAGATAACATCTAATTATGCATGATAGCAATCTATAGCATAAGGTGAGAAGTCCATACAAAACATACCCGAAGTCTAAATAAAATTAACTCAGAATTATAAAAGCAAAGCCCAAAAACACCCAAAACAAGCAAAGAAAAGGAAATATTGGAAGTAAACATATAATACAAAATATACAAAACCAGTTTCCCCTCAAGTGATAGAGTAATGACTCACGACTCTAAGCTCTCCTCTCAAGGCCACAATCCTAGAGCTATCCAAAGACATGGTAAAGATATCGATAATCTGGTGGTCACTCTCCACAAACAGGAGTATTTTATCACCCTTCTCCATATGGTCTCTAAGAAAGTGATATCTGGTATCTATATGCTTGGCACTAGCAAGCTACATTGGGTTCTAAGCAATGTGAATAGCAGAAGTGTTATCACAAAAGAGTGAAACACTGTCTATAGCTAACCCAAAGTCCCACAAAGTTGATCTCATCCAAAGCAACTAACTACAGCAATTGGCTACTGCTATGTACTCGGCCTTAGCGGTAGACTGAGTAACTCTGGACTGCTTCCTAGATGACCAAGAAACAAGAGAAATACCAATAAATTGGCAAGTGCTAGAAGTACTCTTTCTATCTATCCTACAGCCAGCAAAGTCTACATCTAAAAAGGTTTGAAGGGACATACAAGAAAAGGAAGAGTATCAAACACCATAGTCAATGCTAGCTTGCGGTACCTAAAAATGCGCTTCACCGTTTGATGGTGAGAGGCACAAGGAGAAGCCTGAAATCGAGCGTACAAACACACAATAAAGTGTATGTCCGTCTCGAGGTAGTGAGATACAAGAAGGAGCCAATCATACTTCTGAACCCATTCGATCAACTGACTCACCTCCTCATCAGGCTCAAGAATGGTCGTGGTGACCATAGGAGTCATCACCGGCTATCCTTCAAATATGAAAAACGCGTCTCAGGAGATCTCCAGCGTACTTGCCTTTATGCAAGAAAATACCCTCCTGAGTCTGCTTGACCTAGAAGCCAAGAAATAGCACAACTCATCCATCATGCTCATCTCAAACTTTATACTCATCACATCTAAAAATTGAGATACAAGAGCATGCGAGGAGGCACTAAAGATATTGTCATTCACATAGATCTGGACAAGGAGAAAGTCCAATTCTACGTGCCTGATGAACAAGGTCTTAGCTACCTTACCTATATCAAAATCATGACTACGGAGGTAGGATTTAAGCCTCTCATACCAAGCTTTAGGAGCCTACTTAAGTCTATACAAAGTCTTGGAAAGCTTATAGATATGATTTGGGTACTTAGAGTACTCGAACCCTGGAGGTCTGCCTCACATAAAGCTCTTCCTCAATGTTTGCACTCTTAACATCCATCTAATATAGCTTGAAGCCCTTAGATATCAAAAACGCAAGCAGGGTCTTAATAGCCCCTAGTTAGCTACAAGAGCAAAGGTCTCCTCAAAGTCAAGACTTTCAACCTGAGTAAATCCTTGAGTGACTAGTCTAGACTTGTTTCTAATGATAACCCTATCCTCACTTTGTTTATTCTTGAACACCCACTTGGTCTCAATGACATTATGTCTAGATAGGAGTTCAACAAGCTACCAAACTTTCTTCCTCTCAAAATTCTTAAGTTCCTCATGCATAGCATTGATCTAAGACTCATCGGATAATGCATGAGAAACATCCCTTGGCTTAAAGGATGCAACAAAGGCATAGTAAAGGCAAAATTGAGATGTCCCTATCTTTGAGCGCATGACATGCTCGCCGATCACCTAATTAGGCAAATGATGTTACTGAATGTGATGGAGAGGTCCAGAAGCAGAAATGGTTTCTACCTCATGAATAGAAGAGGTAGGAGCTGAGCCACTAGCTGCAGGAGTCTGAAGAAAAGGGCTAGTCTCCCTAAGGTGTAGAGATAAAAATAAAAGGAACCTTAGGTGTAGAGGGTACTGGATCAGGTAAAGCACCACCATCTCTATCATCCTCGTCCTCTACAAAGATGGTCTCAAAGAGAGAAGAAAAGCCTGAGATATCGGCCTAGTTCTTGGACTAGTCTCACCAAAAGTTACCTCACAGTTACAAGTCTTTATGATCTTACTATCCTCAACTCCATACCCTATAACTACGAGAAAAAGTCGAGTAACCTAAAAAGATACCATCGAAGAACATGAATCAAACCTATCTAGGTTCCCAAACTTCATAATGAAACACTTGCATCCGAAAATACAAAATGTGCAATACTTGGCTTTCGCCTATACCTCAACTCATATGAAGGGCGGTGCAAGTATGCTCTCAAGAAAACTTGATTGGACACATGGAAAGTAGTAGCTATAGGCTCAGTCCAAAACTTTCTAGAGAGTACTGTACTCATCTAGCATCGTCCTAGCCATCTCGATCAAGGTCTTGTTCTTTTTTTCCATTACGCCATTTTGTTGAGCGACATATGGAGAGAACTGATGCTCAATACTTGACTCCTCACAGAGCTCTCAAGGTAGGTGTTCTTGAACTCTATGTTATTATCACTGCGTATAGCTCGTAAGGTACCTAGGAGCTCAATAGACAATGTACGAGACCAAACCCCTAAAATAGGTAAAAGACTCATCCTTCGAGGCCATGAAAAACACACAAGAATATCATGAAAAATCATCAACAATCACAAGAACATATTACTTCTAATTTGCTAACTACACTCTAGATGGACCAACGGTGTCCATATATAAAAACTATCATGGTGCATCAGTCATCACAATAGTGATTAAGGATGAGAAGCAGCAACTATCTTACCATGTCAATAAGGAGAACAAACCACGTATTTGACCATCTTGAGTTTGGACAAACCA